>CAJVPM010000626.1:0-15724 GCA_910592325.1 Scutellospora calospora
TTAGGAAATTAGGTAGATTTTATAATCACATGTAACTTGGCTAAGGCTATGGTTAACAACTTAATAAAGTTTATGACATGACTGTCAAAGGAAAAAAAAAAAAAAAAATAAACGAAAATTAGGTCACTTCTAGAAATAATACCTAGTGAACTAAATGAAGGAAAGAAGAATTCAAAAGTATGTGAAACAGAGCAAAAGCAACAAGATTAGTTGAAGTAGTAACAAAAAAATACAGCAAAGAAATAATAGCAGAAGGAAGTGATGCAGTTATGGGTCTAGAAGATCATATAGATAAAATGATTGCAAAGATTTTAGAAGTAGAAAGTAACATAGTAACAGTAGTAAGAGAATGGAGAAAAGTAATAGAGAGAGCAGTAATGACTGAAGGAATTGACAGGGTTAAAGTAGTACTAGGGCAAATAACTTAGAATGCAATAGTAAAAAGAGAAGAACTAATAGTACAAGAGAGTGAGAGCAAATCAGATATAGAAATAACAGACCTAGCAAGTTCTCTAAAAATAGTAGATAGCATAGAAGAAGAACAAGACATATCAGAGAAGCAACTCCTAGTGAATGAAAGAAGTAAAGAGGGCTATACCTTAATAGAAGACGTTAAAGAAATCCAAGACAAAGAAATTTCTAAACCAAATTCAAACCTCTATTTGAATATTATAGAAGAATCAGAAGAGGATTTGATACTAGCAGAGTCTAACTTTTCTCTTGAAAAAAGTATCTGAGCACTAAGTAAAGATAGATATGAAGTAGAAAAGATTATAAGAGCTAAGGTAGTAGCTATAATAGTACTTGGAAATAGTCCAGGCTATAGAAAAAAGTCCTTAAGGTAGTTAATAGGAAGAAACATTCACCTCAAAAAAATATCAGAAAAATTTGAGCAAGGTAACTTGTAGTGTACATTAATCTTCAACTATGAGAAAGGCTATAAGGAAGCTAAGAAGAATTTAGAAAACAAAAAAGAAGAGTACAAGCAAGCTAAACTAATCTGTGAAGATAATATACAAGAGGATTTAACTACTTAATCTGCAGATACTCAAGATATAGAGATTACTACTTTAGATATTAAAAGAAAAAGAGAAGAACAGGCAAAAGTAGAGTTGGAAGAAGTCCTAACAAGAAGGAAAAAGAAAACCGTAATTACTTCAAATAAACAAGAAAGTACAAGTAAGGAAAATGTTGAAATCTAACAAGATCTGATTAACCTAAATGAGAACAGAGAAGAAAACAAGATAACAGTTTAGGACTTACCAAACTAGACAAAAAGAACTTAAGTTTTTGAGATAGTTTAGTTTATAGAAAGAGTAGAACATATAGAGATAATCAAAAGTGTACATGATAAAACACGAGCAGAAATTGTATTTAAAGCAGATACTCTTGACGAAAAGAAAAAGAATGAGATTTGGTATTTGCCTTTTACAAACCAGACTTTAGTAAGGGTAACAGCTAGTACTAACAACTTTGAACTATTGTGCTCAAGAAACAGATTTAGCAAAAGACTTTTAGATATACCTGAGAATACGAACGAGGTACTACTCTAGAGACAAGTCAAGAAATCTGAAGCCAAAGCATTACATAAATTCCAAAATGTTAACAATAATAATATGAGTAGTGCAACAGTGTATTTTGAGAACCAAGAAGATATGATAAATATCTCTAAGTTTTCGATGTACTATTATAATAATAAGCTAAGATAGGCAAATTCAAGAGATCAAGAAACAGAGCTATCTAAAAACCAAAGATTTTAAGATTATGAAGAAAGTGAAGTAGGTGTAAGAAGAAATGAAAAAAGCTTAGGGAAGAGAAGGGAGTTTGAACAAGAACAAGAAAGGAAATACTCAAAGTACGTTCAAGAAAGAGCACAAAAAAGAGGAAGCTACCAGCAAAAAGCTTTAATTAGTTTAGCTTTAAATGAGCATAAAAAAAATTGGAACATATATAGAAAAGCTTTGAATTCATCAAGCGATAGTGAGAAAGAAAGGCTCAAAGTAGAAAAGAAGGGTAACTTCCAGAAGAAAATAAGAAGCAATGAAAGAAGAGAATTAAGTAGGCAAAGATACCATAGAAATTATAACAGATCCTTAAATGATATAGCCTAACTAATGCAAAGCTTAGAAGAAAAAATTAGAGATTTGGAGATAAAGTACTCAAATCGCTCCTAATTTTCATATTAGTTAAACCAAAGGAAGTCTCGCATATACCAGAAGGAAAACTTGTACAGCAAAATAAGGCAGAGCAAGAAACAAACCATATAGGAAAGAGTTTTAAAATAAATGAGAAAAATATAAATGCACAAGAGGTTAAGAAAAGCATAAATATAGCAGCTCACAACATAAATAGATTAAAAGGTAATAGATACAAGGTAGAAATATTAATAGACAAGTTTGTAGAAGAAGACTATGACATGGTAGAGATAATAGAAACAAACATCTTTAAAAAAGAAAGCCAATACATAACAAGTCACCAAGAAAATATAGATAGTTTTTAGACTAATTCAGAAAAGGACAAAAGCAAAAGTTCAGGAATAGGTATAATAGTAAGCAAGAAATAGTCAAATCATATAGGGTAAATTAGAAAACATAGTGGCTATTTGCTAGAGTTACACTTTTTCTTTAAGCAATTAGAACTAGTTGATTTTGTAGTTTATATAGCACTAAATAGTCAACAAAGAAGAAAGGAAGTACAGAGAATAATAATGAAGGAAATAGCTCAGAAAAGACCAAATATGTACTTTATTATAATAGGTGACTTTAATCACGTTATACAGCCAGGTATAGATAGAAGTAGTAGTGCAAATAGCAATTACAAAAAACTACTATTACATGGCTGGATAGCAAAACAGAACTTTATTGATACATTCAGAGAGCTACATTCGAGCAAAAGAGAATTTTTATAGAGTAATAGAAAGGACAATACAAGAATCGATCAGATCTAGATCTCAGAAGGTCTAATATACGATCTCAAAGAAGCTCTAATTGAAGAAATAACTTTAGAGGCAAGTAGTGATCATGGACTAGTAGCAGCAAAAATACTACTAGATCATCTAGACTTTAGAGATAGTTTAGCACAAATCAAAAGAAAGGGAGTTAAAAGAACAATTTTAATATATGATAAGGTAACAGAAGAAAATTGAAATGATTTTAAAAATAAGCTGTAGCATCTACTCAGGAAAAGTTAAATGAAAAGCTATAGGTAGAAGAACTTTTTGAAGTAACCAATGATGAGTCTATAGATAGTATAGATTTGGACAAAGAGTAGGATATTATAAGTAGTAGTATCAAACAAGTAGCAGAAAATGAAATCCTTGCAAGAAAGTGCTAAACTTAGGATGCAACAAAGCACTAAAAAAGATTCACTCAGAATTGCAAAACGCAATAAATACAATAAGAAAAACAGTAAAAGAGTGCAAAAAGAAAATAGGAACAAGTAGAACAGAAGATGAACAATTAGAAATTGAGTGAAAGATAGAAGAGATAAATAAGAAAATGAAGTCAAGTATAGTAATACTAGGGCCACTATAAAGTGAACAACTGCAAGAAGAGCTCTCTAGATAGTAGTCAATACTAAAAGGCAAACTAGTAGCAGAAAATAGCATTGCTAGTAGACTAGAAATAAATAAATACATAGACCGAAGATATGAAATAATAAGAGATAACCAAAGAAGAATGATCAATAGTTTGCTAGAAAAGCCTTTTAAAAAAGTTATAATTGACAAATTACTTATAGAGGAAGAAGGGTTAAAGAACTCTTTAATGAACCAAAAAAAGTTCTCAAAAAAATAGCTGACTATTTCCAAAAACAGTTTAAAGAAAGAAGTTTTCAGCAAGAGAATCTTTTGAATAGCTGGAAGGAAGTTTATACACCGTTAACAAGAGTCAAAGAAAGCTATTACAAAGATCTAAACAGTAGAATAACAAAAGAAGAGTGGGATTCAATACTTCAGAAGTTTAAAATTAATATAGCATGAGGTATATCTGGTATTGGTTATATTCTAATTAAGTAAGCTAGTACAGAAACACAAGCAACTTTTAGAAACTTTGATAGCTTGTGTTTAAAAACAGACAGAATTTCTCTCAAGTAGAAAATTAGTCAGATGTACCCCATACCTAAAGATGTAAATTAGCAGTTTAATCTAAACAATATAAGGCCAATAGCACTTCTAGAAACATTCTGAAAATGTGTTACTAAAGTCTATACAACTAGATTAGAGAGAATACTAAGAGAAAACAATATTCTTGAAGGACTAAATTTTACAGGGTTAATAGGAAGTTTAACAGAAAGTCTAATCTATATCTTGAGTATGATAATAGAAGAAGCTAGAGAAAGAAACAAGGAGCTTTGGATATTACTACAAGATATAAAAAAAGCCTTTAACTCTGTGAGCCTAAAATCTTTAAGATTAGTACTTCAAAGGATAAGGCTACTAATGCTAGAACAGAATTTTATACTAGATTTGTTTGATAAAAGACAAACTAGAATAATTACTGCACTAGGTCTTACTGAATCAATAATAGCAGGAGATGGAATAGAACAAGAAGAAGTAATCTCACTCTTAATCTGGAAAATCTTTTATAACCCTTTGCTAATGAAAATTAAGGAAAATACTTAACTTGGATACAAAATAAAGGTCTCCTGGAAAGAAAATCTTGAAAAAAAGGAAAAAAAGATTCAGAAAGTAAAACAGGCTACAGTAGCTTTTGCAGACAATACAACATGAATAGCAAGCACTAAAAAGCAGCTTGAAGAAATGATTCAAATTGCAAAAGAGTTTTTTAAATTCAATGATATTCAAATTAACCTATCTAAGTCGAAGCTTATAGTGTTAAATGCTAGAAGTAATATAGACCAATGCAAAATAGTAGTAGAGAATTAAGAAATCTATACAACGAAAGAAAAAGAAGCAGTAAGATTTTTGGAAATTTGGATAGAACAAAAAGTCAGCAAGAAACAGGTAGTAGCCAAAACTAAACAAGTAGTATAACTCTTTGCTAATACAATTAGAAAGAAGGTAGTCTCTACAAGTCAAGTACTATATATTAACAATATTTGCCTAATACCAAAGTTAGAATATATACTACAAAGCATCTATCTAACCAAGGATGAATTCAAAAAGATCTAGCAACCATATATAATGACTGCTAAGAACAAGATAGATCTTGCAAGAACAGCTCCAAACTTTGTAATATCATATAGTAGAATGCTCAATATGCAAATGCTATAGAATACATTGAAAACCAAGCAAACACAAAGTCTCATAAACAGACTAAACAAGAATTGTGAGGTCAGAAGTATAACAGAAGTAAGAATTAAGCAAGGACAGCAAATTACCTGTTGTACAAATAGTATCTAGACAGAAAAGCTAAGTGACGATGAAAGAAAACTACTCAAAAACAATTTAGCTAGTTTAGTTATTCAGAACAATCTAAACCTAGATTTAGAAATAATAGCTAATAGGAAGGAGTAGGTAGTCAAACCTAGCAAAACACTAATTAAAAGCTTAATAGAAAAGAAAACCTTCATTAAAGCAGCTAAGATACTTTGTGATCTCGACATACTTTTGTTAGAGCAAATCTTAGACCTGGAAGAATCTCATCTAATAACATGGCAGCAACTCAAAACTGCTAAGAAGAAATCCAAGAAAGGTAAAAAGGCTACGTGGTTTAAAGAAATTGAAAATCAAGTATTAATATGCAAGGAGAAGAGAGAAGTGAAAGATGAATTTAAGATGGATATAAAAAATACTCTACATTTATGAAACTTACTTGAAGAAATCTTCTTAGACAAAAGAAAATATAAATGAGTAGTTTATGAAGATAGCTCTAGCAAAATCAGAAAGATAAGGAAAGTATAAAAGAAAAAAGAAGACAGTATACTGTTAGAGCATTGGGAAAACAAAGAGAATATAGAGAAGCAGAAAGAAATTAGAAAATGCGAAGGCTATGCTAGCAACAAAGAAAAGGTATATAAAGAATGCAAAACTTAGTAACCAAAATGAAAGGTTCTGGGAGTAATTCCAAAAAACTGCATGAATAGAAAAATGGAAATAATTGATTTCTCACTAAAATTAATAGCTACAAGTAGAGACTACTAAAAAGCTAAAAGGAAGGAATATCCTCTTATAGGCTTAAGAGCAGTTGAGAAATGAGAACTCAAAATTATAAAAAAGCAGAATTTTAGTATAGAAGTAGCAAGTATGTTAAAGGAAAAGACGCAAAAGATTATGTTAAAAAAAAGTAAGGAAATAGAATTTTATACAGATAGGTCTCTAGGTAAAAGGGAAGATAAAAGAAATATGGGAGTAGAATGGGTAATAGTAGATCAGATAAAAAATAGTATAGTTAGCTTAGGAAACTTGAAAGTTGTTAACTAGCTGACATCAACTAAAGCAGAGCTAATAGGAGTCTGGGTAGTTCTATTACTAGTATAATGCAATTCAATAGAGTTCTCACAGATAGTGAACAATCGATAGAGAGTATAACCAAAGCCTACAAGATTGAACAATATAGCAGATGGATTAGAGTAGATAATAGAATTATCCTAGAAAAGATCATATCACTTATTAAGCAGAAAGGTATTAAATTAGAGCTTAAAAAGATTCAAAGCCATGCTAATAATAGATGGAACAATGAAGCAGATTGACTTGCAAAAGAGAGTAGAGAGTCAAGGGTTTTACTAAATCTAGATCTAGTCAAAAGTAAAAATTTTAGCTATAATATAGCATAGAGATCAAACAGAATCAAGAGCTCAGTTAAGCAATTTATAACCAAGCTAACAAAGAGATATAATGATGCAGAGTGGATATATCAAAGAAAGGATAGCATAGCCGAAAGCTCAAAATATAACTAGAAAAGGCTATAGCAGAGAATCAAAATACAGAGAGGTATAAACTGCCTGTTAATAAAGGATAGTAAAAATCTTATTATGCAGATTAAATGCTTGCTAGATAGTCTCCTAACACTTAGTGAGCTTAAAAAAAGAAAGCTATTACTATACCAAAGTAACTACTGCGTTTTATGTAAGGAAGAAATTCCAGAAGATTTTGATTATCTTATAAGTTGCTCAGCTTTACAATAGTCTTAGGAAGAAATTGAAAAAGCAATAATAGAAGGTATTAACAAGACCCAACTTGACAAAAGTGATAACTCAGACTTGATATCAAAAATTAGAATGTTTCTGTTCCCAAAGGATAAGAAAAGTCACTTTCAAAAAAAAAAAAGAGCTAATAATTGGACTTGAAGAAAAGAAAATAGCTGAAGATATATATTCATTAGCTCAAGTAAAAGATGTCATGAGATCTTGGATGGACAGTATCTTTTTTATTACCTAAAGAAGTTTTGCAGAAGTTATATAGAATTGGCAATATGAAAAGATAATTCTATAGGAAAAAAGCAAAGGAATTACAATGAAACTTAAAAGAAGTAAATGAGCCAAAAGTAAGAATCCAAACAGATGAAAGGAGGAAAGCTTTGCTTGCAGAAAGGAAAAAAGAAAAAGGAAGGAAAAAAGAATGGATAGTAGTGTTAGTAGAAGGAGTAGTTAGAAAAGAAATTAAGAAGGGAGGAATAAGTTAGTAGAGTTTTCTTTAATACAGTTAGACAAATTGTTCTAGCCTTTTGGTTAGTACAACAGGTCACACCTGAGTACTCTAGTAGCAGCTAAGTGATGTCAAACTTAGTAAATTAGGTAGATTTTATAATCATATAACTTGGCTAAGGCCGTAGTTAACAACTTAATAAAGTTTATGATGTGACTGTTAAAGGAAAAAAAAAAAAAAAAAATAATAATAATAATAAATTAATATATAATAAAAAACAAAACAATTAACTCTTCTCATCAATCCTTTGACTACTTTTTTTACAATAATCTGATTTGCAAAAAATTTTTTCTGCTATAACAGATAATAATATTCTTTTTCTTAGACTTTTTACAATGTATCATAAGTGAATAACTCTCTTGTATGAGCTTTTTTTAGTTATGTTATCTGGATATAACTCCTAGATATTATAGAAAAGTAGTAGATTACAAGAAAATTGTCAAATACCTCTGTTGTTCTAAATAATGCTCACTAGTAGTTTGCTAACATGGGAATAGTTAGTACAACAAGTATTTATACTATTTTTAGTAAGAAAATAATTAGCAAAATCTTTCTCTTCTAGAAGTAGCCTCCTCTGATATCATCTTTTGAATTTTTTCTCTAACTCATTAGTGTTTTTTGAGGAATTTGGCTTACTTTCTCTAAAAGATCTGCAACACACATTGACAAAAACAATTGAGTATTAGCCTGTTGTTTCCTATGCTATAAACAAACAACAAATATATATTTGGCCAAACATATGTTATAGGAAACCTAAGTTGTTGATATTTTCTCTTTAATATGATATCTCGCTTCTTTGAGAATTTAAAGAATAACTTAAGTATTATATATACACAATTTTTACATAGTTCTAGAAGGAACATTAGTTTCTTTTTATTTTGTTTTTGTTGTTTAAAGATTTTTATCTGTTAACAGGTTTTTTTTATTCAACTATATTATATGATATATGACCTTGTATCTTTCATTATATATATAATTTTTATTTTCTCTCTTTATAGCCTACTTACCTTGGATCAGTTTGGTACAGAGTAGGAGGTAACCAAGAGGTTTTTGACTAGGCTGTCAGCAAATTATTGAGGAATTGAATTGTTTTGTATATTAAGTACAAAGCTTTTCGAAAAGTAAACTTGCTAGCGAGTTGATTATATTTAGAGCTATATAGGTATCTAATTAAGTCCAGAATTGTAATAATCATTTACTAAGTATATTTAGTTAAGCTCATTTATATTAGTGATAATTACTTGTATTATAATATAAGGATAAAGTCTCTTGCATATTTAGTTTAGCTTTTGTGTTTATATATATAGTTTAGCTTTATATGTTTATATTGTAATCAGTATTAAATGATAATAAAATGAAGAGCAAGATCCTCTTGTAGAGAAAAAAAATATAAATATAATAAAAAGCTTTTTATATAAACATAATCTCTTTATAAGTATATTTTTAAAAAAAATTACTATGTACTTAACTATATGATTATATAGAAAAATAATTAACTATATTACTAGAATATAATCTTTATTTTTAAATATTTATATATAAATTTTTATTTAATAATTTTAACTTTTTAAAAAAGTAGATTATTACTATATTTAAACTATTATACAAACAAATTTGTCTACTATAGCCTACAAATTAAAGAATAATTAATCTAATTCTAGATTAATAAATAAATTTTTTATACTTAACTCAAATAACTATATTAGCTATACTATAGTATACTTTAATAAAAAATACAAACTATAGCTAACTAATAATATAAAAAATTCTATTATAATAGGCAAAGCAAAATAATTTATTAAATATATAAATATAATTTTAATAATATAATAGCAATACAAAATTAACTACTTTACTACTATATTCTATTTATAAACTCTAATAGAATACAAACTATTGTAGCAAATTACTTAAAATAGACAATGACTAAAGTTGTACATGTAGCTTGTTATAAACTTTCATGTAATTACAAATAGTAGAAATTATCAATGTATAATTCTATTTATAACTCTAATAAAATTCTTTTAGCAATATAAGTCATCTTTAATAACAAAAAAAAAATATAAACAATTGTTGATTTGTAAAATATTAATAAAAAATAGAAAAATATTTCTAACTTTTATTTTATAGTTTAAATTAAATAAAACTTATACTATTAAAATTATCTTATTAAAACATATCTAATAGCTAAAAATCAACAAAATCTAATTACTAAATTTCAAAAACTCATATTCTAGCTTTTATTATAATTTGTTCAATCTGATTAGCTAAATAATTATTATATAAGATTCATTATATATAGTTTATCTATAATATATAGTTTTTGAGATATATTTATTATTTATTTTATATATATTATATATTATATATATTTTATATATATATTAGTTATATTATATATTTTATTAATAATAGTTGTAATATATATAGTCTATATAATATATATAGCCTGTTATATTTCTAATTTTTTGTAAAGTATAAAAATAGCATATATAGTTTTTGATTTCAATATTGAGTCTTTATATTCTTTTACAAATAAAGTACTTTTTTAATACTTTAAAATGAATATTTATTAATATCTTTATATATCTTTAATTGTTACTTCTTTTATAATTACAAATTACTAAAAATCTTCTTAGTTAAGTTTTACAAAAATATTTTACTAACTTTGACAAAATTCAATAACTGTTTAATATAATGCAAAGTATTCTCTATAATTAGTAACTCTAGTAAGTTGCTATCTTTGAAAAAATAAAAACAATATAATACTATATATAGAATATAATTTTAATTTTAATCAAATTCAAAACTACTATATTTTTAATATATTAGTAATTCTATCAACTAAATTTTAGAGTAAAAAAAACTTCTAAATAGTATATTAATAACTATAAAACTTAATACTAACTAATTAAACCTAGTCTATATAATAGCTAACAAAAATATAAATATATTCTACTACTATTTTCTATATTAATAAATAACTCTTCAGTACTCAAAATAATTAATCTATTATATGTTTTTCTTTTATTAGCTAGTTTATTTAATTTATACTACAAATTTTATTAAATCATTTAGCTTTATCTTTAACTTATACAAAGTTCAAATTTATAATATAATATCTTGAATAACAAAATTGACTCTCTAGCACAAAACTATAAATTTTTTTAATATCTTAAATTTAATTACTCAAATATTTACAAACTATATTACTATATTAAATAGCAAAACTTTCTAGTAAAATAATTAATATATAGATTTGTTAAAAATATATATAATTTATATATTATTACAATATAGTTATTACAAACTGAAACTAATTTTAAATCTAGTAGTTGACCAAATTGACTAGAATCCAACATAGTTATACATCAATAATAACAACAAATAATCATACAACTTTACTAATTTTATACTAAGTAAACTTAAAATATTTGAAGTTAAACTTTATTACAATAAACTTCTAACTCAAATTCATCTTCATATTTTTTATTTTAATATTATCTCTAATAGATACTTTATCTGTAATAAAGCAGACTATAAACTGTACTAAATATCATACTTTAATACAACTCTCCTCTTTCAAATTATTCAACAATTAATTGTATATTGTAGCTACTAAATTTAACTAATCTAAAAATCTCTAAAAATAAACTCTATACTCTCAACAACCTTATAACAAATCATCACTCACTACAACTACTCACTTAATCTTATAATTCTATCTCTCTATACTCTACTCTTAAAGAATTAATACTATACTCACTAATTGATACTATCAAACCTTTTGCTAATACTTTACAAGTAGCATCACAAATTATAATTAAATTACTTTACAAACTTAACTCACAAATACATAAATTAATTTGAAAACTATATTATACTCAATTTGCACAATAAAAAAAAACAATAACATCCAAATCCTATGTTCTCAAACTCTCAAATCTAGAAAGAACAAAACAATAAATCTACAAATATACCAATCTACAAACAATTCAAAATGCTTATTAAAATAAAAACTGCATTAATTTTTTTAAAAACTTTGAGTAAAGATGTTACAACAATCACCTAACCAAATTCAATAAAATTTTTTTTATTTGAATTATACAGATCCATAGAATTTAAACAAAAAAAGATTCATACTTTTGCGTGTGAATGCTCCTGTTTAAAATCACATGATCTTTCATCAGTTTGCATTATTGGGCAAGTTTCCGAATATGGTAATTTGACAAATGATTGGCTACACGTGCCGCTTTGCGGTATGTGCTTATTTGCATATTCAAAATTTTGTTAACTTGCATAGATTACTAATTCCAAGCAGCCTACATTATCTTGTTCTAGTTTCAATAGAATTAAGTAACCAATAAAATAAACTTTTATTAAACTATATAGTATTCGCAGTTTAATAAGTTTGTACCTGTATGTTTCGTTTCTGGTTTTAGCGCGATGATGTCGAGCAGCTACCTAATGAGATTGTCAATGAAGCGACACGTATCCACTGTAGAGAGGTTAGTATAGATAATTACACAACCAAAAAGGAAAGAGTAAGTCCCGGAAAATTCATACGTAATCCTTTTAAGTTATATATTATGCATATATTATGCATTGCAAGTAAATCGACTTGGGCATAGCAGGCTAAGTCGATTTTTTTAAGTATAAACTTAGTCAAGTCGATAAATCTAGGTAGCTCTTCTATATACCAATAAAAAAAATACAAAAATAGGAAATTGTACGTCATTTAAAAGAGTTTTCGTATGACTTCATATGTCAAAAATATATCAGCCCATCATGTTTTTAATCATGTATTTCCGCGCTTAGCGCTACTTAAAATGATAAAACGAAAATTTTTCATAAAAGAATCTGTTTGTAACTAAATTTATAAGATATTAAAATTTTATTCTTCTAAAAAAGGAGTTGGCTATAGCACAAATTTCGAATAAATATTAGTAATATAGTGCATGTGAAAAAAAAAGCCCGAAAATGGAAACCGAAATGCACGGTGTAGATTAGTCCAATCTCATAAAATTTTGCTCTCTATAAATGTACACCATCTCTAAATACACATTTAGTCCCAAGAAGAATAGATTTCTGGAGGTCTTACTGTAATATGACATTCTCTAAGGAACAAAATCATGTCGACGTACTAATTTGTGGTGCAGGTAAATTAAAATTTGGCTAACATTTATGCTAAGAATTTTCTACTACGTATTAAAATTTATTTTTAAAAAGGTCCCGTTGGCTTATTTCTATCTAACGAATTGGCTGCATTCAAAATAAATTTCCGAATAATCGAAAAACTCAATAAGCATCCAAATTTTTCAAAGGCAATCTTTATATCACCTAGAACCTTGGAAATTTTTGATAATAGGTGATTTAATATTCATTAATATTTATTCTTTAATCTCAAACAAAAACAATATTTATTCACATTTTTCTTATTACTTTTAGGGGTCTTATTGATCCTTTCTTGGAAAATGGTGTCAAAGTAAAACAATTCACTACATACCAAAATATTCACGAATTATTCAAGGTCGACCTTAGTATCATGAACAGTTTGTTTCCTTTTGCATTAATGAACCGTCAAAATAAGACTGAAGATTATTTAATCGATGCTTTACATCAAAAGAAATCAATGGGAATAAAAAATGTTCCTGATGTTGAATTCGGCATGGAACTGATAAAATATGAAGAGAAGGATGATCACATCATCGCTATTGTCAAGAATATAAATAGCGGTAAAGAGGAAGAAATCATTTGTCGCTATTTAGTAGGGTGCGATGGTGTACATTCCAGCGTTAGAAATGGAAGAAATGATTGGATTTTTGAAGGTTAAATATATAAAATAATTAGTTTATTCGAATCAAAAAAAGTTAGCACATAATCCAATTATTATTGTTCTTTTTCCTATAGGTCGGACATTGAAATCTTCGTGGGCCGTAGCCGATGTAAGTATTGATCATGAATTGATTAGAGACGATCAAGTAACCCTTTTTGCAGCTGCTGGAGGTAATTTATTTTACTATTATAAACTCTCATAGTGCATTTTAACCCAAATTTTATTATGTTAAATATTAGGGCATATCGCAATATTACCATTGGATTCCCGAAAAAAAAACTTTTCGTATTATTGGCAGAGTTCCTGAAGAGCACAGTACATTAGATCAGCTGCAAAAAATGATCGATAAGAAAACTGCACCTATTAAATTTGAGATAAAGGATCCGGTTTGGTTAGCTAATTTTAAAGTTAGTGAAAGAGTTGCAAATAGATATCGAATAGGCCGTGTCTTCCTCGCTGGAGGTAAATAAAGATTTTATATTTTACTTTGTACAACAATAATATTTATTATTTTTTCTATTAAACCAAGATGCTGCACATTGTCACTCGCCGGTTGGTGGCCAAGGCATGAACATGGGGATTCAAGATGCTCATAATTTAGCATTCAAGTTGGCGCTAGTTATCAGGAATCAGGCTATCAACCCTGATAAGGTCCTTAATAGTTACGAACAAGAAAGACGTCCTGTTGGCAAGAACGTTGTTTCTGGTACCAGTCTTGCTACAAAAATGTTGAGTGGTAATGATTTTATTAGCACTTTTTTACGGACATATGTAGCACCCTTCATGTTCCACTTTTTTCCACAACTTGCATTTAATTATCAGAGTAATTTATTTCAAACTGATCTTAAATATTTTCCCGAAATATCCGAGATTCTTCATAAATACAAACCTCTCTCACACTCTGAAAACAAATTGATCAAAGCGGGTCATTATGCAATAGATGGACTATTAAAGAAAGTAATTTCAAAAAAAAGTCATGATCGCATAACTTTATTTGATATCTTTCGTTCAACTGCATTGAAACATACCCTAATTCTGTTCACTTTAGCTAATGGTGTCACAGCTGATTGTAATCCACTCATAAATACCCTATTGGAGATTTACTCTGGCTATAAAAACACTATAATCCCAATTATCGTTTCATATCAGGGTGCCGTTCGGGCTGCTGATATACCATTTATGCCATTATTGGAAGAGGGCCGAGAACAGCATATATTTATGGAATCAAAATCCGAAGTACATGAAAAATATGGTATCACGAAAGAAATTAACCAGCAGGCTTTTGTACTTGTTCGACCTGATTTATACATTGCTAGTGCTGTGTTTGAAAATGATGTTGATAAACTTAGGGCTTTCTTAGAAGGGTACTTTGTCAAGTTAGTCAGATAGTTATGAATTTTAAATTTTGAAATGTGTTTGGTTGTTAGTGGGAAAGACCCTTTTTAGGTTTTCTTCCCATGTTGATGGAAATTTTGAGTTTGTTTGAGTTCTTCTCATTATTGAGTTGTTAATGATTAATGTTCACATATATATCATTAGTGTGGACGTTTGTGAGTATTAACAACGTTGGCCTTTCTAATGCTTCTATGTTTTAGTTTTAAATTGTGTTAGTAGTCTGGACTTTTGACTTCTTCGTGTTAAATATTGTTAACCTTGTTGGCTCTTGAAGGGTTAAGTCAATCTATAGACATTTATTAATGATAAAATATTTAATTGCTATTACTATTTTAATTGCTATTGCTATTTCAATTGTTATTGCTATTTAATTGGTTACTTCAATTACGATAAAATTCTGGTCGACATTAAAATGATAAAAGCTTTCTCATAAATTTTTATCGAGATATTTCTCTTTTTTCTTTTCGCTTTTTTCGGATTTCTTTACTAGACGGATAAAGTAACTGTGCAACGCAGTCACGTAAATCAGATATTAACGAGATTTTAGTGATTTTGAAAATTTGTAATCTTATCGTTATAGTATTACAAATTACGTACATTGTAAAAGTGTCAATTGGTTCTGGATAGAACTCGTCCGGAAGTCTGGTTACACAAAGGTTCGGGGTCAACTAATACAAATAAACCGAAGTAATCGTCCTGAAGTCTGGTTACACAAAGGTTCTGGTTCAACTAATCTATTGTCACATGGGAAATTTGGGTTCCGGGTTTACTTTCCGGACCTACATAACTTAGCCGCAGCTTAATTTCACGGTGAAAAGGTGTAAACCGGTTCTGGTACGGAACTCGACCGGAGGTTTGGTTACACCAGTGTTCGGGTCTCAGGGATT
>CAJVPM010000627.1:0-15723 GCA_910592325.1 Scutellospora calospora
ATTTTGTGATATTTTAGAATTTATTAAAATTTAATTGGATAAAATTCTAAAATATCACAAAATTCACGTGATAAACCCTAATTATTAAAACCGGTTCCAACCTCTAGGCTGACTTGGTCGAATTATTAATCGCCATTTACCAGTTTCGTCATCTTTTGCCAGTTTCTCTATCTTTCGCTAGTTTCGTCACCTTTCGCCATTTCGCCATTTTAAATTTTTTTTTGGCGAAACCTCTAGGTTTCGCCTAACAACTATAGGTGTAGTACATTTATGAGGATACTATATAAATAAAAACTTAGTCAACTTTCTTTATACCACACTCCGTGTCTTATATTAAAAATTTTTAAAAGAAGTTCCTTTTATAAACCAAATTTATTGATTAAATTTTAAATGTTTTAAGCTTATTGCTCATTTTTCAGAGATTATTTATGTTTAGTTTAACCGAGTTATACTTGCCGCCCGAATTCCAATCTACGGTTTGTCCACGCCCAAATCCCAAACTCATAACAATTAATTAATAGTCTTTCTATAAACAAATCAAATATATTCTTATAACTATAATCATATATTTACAGAAATTTAAGATGAGTTTTTTGATTCAATTTTTTTAAATAGGAATTATATTTTTTAGGAGTTTGGGATTTTCCCATTTGGCGTAAAGCATAAACCGGGTACAGTTTAGAGAGTTGACTGTTTATTTAGGTATCATATAAAAATTAAAACATCGATTAATTACGTATAATGTTCTTTATACTCGCTCAATAAATTAACTCGAATAAAAAAAAATGAATCATTATACAACGATAAATGTCTATAAGGCTTGAATATTTAATTAATGTGGCTTGTCACCCTAATAATCGATATACTGTACAGGCAACGAAATAAATATTTCATCACACGGAAGGCCGATCTGACAGGACTTTAAAGGATTTGAGATTTTTATGTCAAAGTCTTAAGAGTTTTTTTGCTACAAGTAGTGTGGCAAAGTATAGCGATGCCAACAAAATTACGTAATCATTAATTATCACCAGAAGATAACTAGTAATTTTTCACGTCGTGTCCAATAAGTATAAGCTATAGTATGTGATGATTCGTGATTACGTAATTTTGTTGGCATCGCTACACGGGTATGGAAACCGGTTTCCTGATAAAATTTAATATTAAAAATATATTGAATAGACCTATTCATCGAAACATGCAATTACTGTATATTCTAATAACTCATCTCTGATCCATATTTCACCTTGTATACTTAGAATTTCAAGATCTAGTGTAACGAGAAAAATCAAAAAGAACCAAAAAGTTTATGCTTTTTAACGCGGAGGTTTTTTTTTTGGTTGACCTAGCGTTGTTAGGAGAAACTTAGAGGTTTCGCCAAAAAAAATTAAAAATAGCAAAATGGCGAAACTGGCGAAACTGTCAAAACTGGCAAAACTGTCGAAACTGTCGAAACTATCAAAACTGGCGAAACTACTAAAAGGTGATGAAACTAGAAAAATCATAAATTTACCCATCTCTAGATATAACAACTATAATGTTCAGCTATGGTGCATTTTAATAAAGCAGAAATTAAAATAGAAATTTTAATTTAATAAAAAAACAATTTAAATCTTTAAAAAATAAAAAAGTTATAAGTTTAAAAATTTGAAATTTAAAAAATATAAATTTAAACTAAATAAATAATTTTGTTTTAAAAAAAAAAACGACATTAACTTTTTAAACTCCGAAGTAAAGATTTGATGTCTGTTTTGAAAATGTAATGACCTGGAAAAATGGCAATCTTTCATGTGATTGATTTCAGATGATTGTTGTCGAGTAAAATCATTGAAATTCGATTTCTTAATTAGTGCTTCGCTTTTTTACAAACCTTTGGAGCTTGTGGAAAAATACTTTCAAACGGAAACACTACAAAATAACTAAACTCCAAAATGATTACTAAAACGACGAAAAAATACGAATAAACAACCAAAACAATAAAGGAAACACCATCAAAACGAGGAAGGAAACGCCACGAAGAAATGCAAAATGATGAAACACTACCAAAACGACAAATAAAGCACACCAAAACGACAAAGAAAGCACTACGAGAACAACAAAAGAAGCATCATCAAACCGACAAAAGAAACACACCAAACCGACGAAGAAAGCACCACGAGAACGATGAAGAAAGCATCACTAAAACGACGAAGAAGCACCCTAAATCGAAGAAGAAAGTACCATTAGAACGATGAAGGAAACACCACCAAAACGACGAAAGAAACACTACCAAAAACGACGAAGGAAGTACCACCAGAACAACGAAAGAAGCACCACTAGAACGACGAAGAAAGCACCATTAGAACGACGAAGGAAACACTATCAAAAACGACGAAGGAAATACCACCAATACGACGAAAAAAACGCGAAAAGCACGTCATAAAACGACGACGAAGCATCGTGATAAAAATAAAATTTAATACACACACTTAATCTCACTCACTCATCCCACACCGCTAAAATATCTGTGGTTCGAGAGCCCTTAATTGCATATTGCTCTTAAACGTTTTTAAAAAAAAAACTATATAGCCATAATATAAAACTAAGGGTTATAGTCGAGAGACTTTTAGTCTACAATCAACACATTTAACCCATGAACGTCAAAAATCTAGTTTTGACTGTCAATATTAGTTTCTGTTTACGACTATACTTAAGAAGCATAGAGGCAATTAAAAACTTCCCTGCTCCGAATTTTCTTTTATAACGTCAAAAGAACGGCTAGAACCATTAAAAAAACTACGGGTTGTTTATGTTGTCCGCTACTAAGCGTATTAAAGGGTGAATTCCAACAGATTTGCCACAACGTACTTAAAAACGAAAGACAAACCATATTGTTTATGGTAAGAAATTTAGGCGTATTTATATTGTATGTAGCAAAATATAGCTATAGACATCCTAATTTGGAATTGTTGTTTTGATCCGTGAAATCACGTGATTTATTACCGGCAAGAATAAAAATATTCGACCAGTGACACAAGGAAATAATATGATAATTCGGTATCAGGTATGTTGTGTTTCATAGTTTGTGTAACGTAACTCGATCAGAAAAATTCAAAACAAACGTTAATTTGAAAAAATCAATTGTTTTTCGAAAATTTGCATAAGAAACCGCTTTTATTCCTTGCAAAAAATTGCATATATTTATCACCTTGCTAAAATTCTAGGCCTCGCCCTAACCCTAAAGTAAACGAACTTAAGGGGTAAATCGTAATTGAAGGGTTAAAAAAACACCAAATCTTATAATAAACAAAATCGGAATTTAATATAAACTTTCTATAATATAGAAATCCAGCCAGATTACATATAAAAGTATTTTTTTTATTAAGTTAACGTTCTTTTGGCTTCTAATAAAAGTTGTATAAATTTGTTTTCTGATTCTAATAATAATTAAATCATCAAAATCGGTTTGGTAGATCCCGAGATATTAGTATTTGTATTTTTTTTACTATATGATTTTTACTATTGCAACAATCTTTTCGGATTTCACTTACTATATAAGGCAATTAGTAAATGCCTGCCGATTTTTACTATGAAATTTATACCCTTTAACTGCAGATTACCTCTTAAATCTAATTATCTGAAATTCCCTTCTTTACTTCTCTATCTATACTATCTAATGCTATTTTAAGACTAACATTATAGTGTTTTGTATTCTCATCTATTCTGCAGTTTGTTTTTCCCTTCGTAGAGCTTTTCTTTGAGGTGTTTTTCTTCTTTTTTTCCCCTTTAGTATATTTTTCCTTTTTGAAAATCTTTTCTTTTTTCTCTCATGCTTTCATCGCTTTATATCAGATCTTCTAGACTTCTTTGTAGAATAGTTTTATCTAAATATTCCAAAATAAGCTCCAAAATTTAGTCGTCATACCTTCAAAGCCAACAATGTTTTTGATTTTTTCTGCATCCTTTTCACTCAAGATACCTCTTATCTATTCTTTCTTTTTTGTTTTTTTTTTCTTGTTCGCATTAGATAGTTTGATATATGCTCAATAAATCCTAATTTTCCTCCTTTCTTTTATCTTTGTTGAGCTATTTCCATACTTCTTCTTCAATTTTTTCTAGTACTTGATTTGTTTTTTCACATGTAATCAAATGCCCAATTGTTTCTTTTTCTTTAAAGCATCTTTTGTATAGATTGTTTTTGTATATATGAGGTCTTCTACAGTTTAAAGTTTCAACTGTTAAGAGGAGGTTTTCAATGTATTTAGTTTTAAAAAGTCACAAGTGGTTTACTTCAAGATTTTAATATTGCTTACAGTAGCTTCTAAGTATGTCCTTAAAAGCTTTCTAATTCTGTTTTTGAATTCTTGTCTGGTGTTCCTTATCATTTTTCTTTCTTAACCATGTCTATTCTGCTTTGTACATCATTTGAACAGCTTTTTTAATGAAGGCTCTTAGTGGAGTTTCTAAACTTATCTTTTTCCATTTAAGAATATACTTTATACTATTGTTGCTAATATAGTTTAGCTCCATACTGTATGCTTCGTATATTCCTTCTTTTGCAAATATGTCTGCTGCATTATTATAAGTATCTTCAGAATGATTTTTGACTTTTGTGAATATTAACTGAACTAATTTGCTTTTACAGACTTTCTTGATTGCATGCAGAATGTTATTATTTTTAGACTTCAACTACTCACGTATCTTTTCATTTTTTAGACAGTTCTTAACTATAAATATTGCATATGTGCTATCCATTCTAATTTCTACTTTGCATCTACTAGGAACTAATAAAACTGCTACTAGACAAGCTACTAGCTCTGCACAAGTAGATGAAAACCAATTTCCTATTCTTCCTTTGTAACTAAAAACTATATTATTTGTGCTATCTATTTGAACTATACTAAAATCTATTCTTATTTTTCCTCTAATATCTTCTTTACTGAGTGAGCTATCTGTATAAAATACTATTTCCTTTTTTTCTCTATTTGCCTCTAGTCTACTCTTTAATTCTTCTCTAGTTCTTGTATCTTGAATAACTTGATTGATTAATTCTGCTTCCCAGCTCTCTTCTACTTTGATATGTTCTAGATTCTTAAACTTTTTAAACTCTCCTACTTTGCTTTTTTGGTTCTCTTTTTCTGTTTTTTCTAGGTACTTTCTACTGAATATTACTTCTGATATATTATCTTTTTTCCGTATGAGACCTGAGATATTATGGACCTCTTTTAGTACAACTCTTTGTGTTTGTCTATTTTTTGGAGTTGTTACTAATGCTTTTTCTCTTTTTTTGTAGGTCTTGTGCTTCGCTAGGAAGGGTTAATGGAAACTATGATTAAGATCTTGAATCTGGAACCTGGTATCAAGATAAGTACCAGTTCATGTTTTTTTTTTTTTTGTTATTTTTTGAAGTTATTACTAGTGCTTTTTCTCTTTTTTGTAGGTTTTCTGTTTTGTCAAGAATGGTTAATGGAGACTGAGTTTAAGATCTTGGCCTAAATTGGTACTAATATAAGTACTAGTTCGTATTTTTTTTTTCTTTGTCATTTTTTGGAGTTGTTGCTAATGCTTTTTCTCTTTTTTTGTAGGTCTTGTACTTTGCTGAGGAGGGTTAATTGAGACCAGGTTTGAGATCTTGAACCTAAAATTGGTACTAAGATAAGTTTAGTTTATATTTTTCCTTGCTTTGTTATTTTTCAGTACTGTTACTAATACTTTTTTTTTGTAGATCTTGTACTTCACTGAGAAGGGTTAATTAGAACTGAGATTGAGATCTTAAACCTGAAATTAGTACTAAGATAAGTACTAGTTCGTGTTTTTTTTTTCTTTGTCATTTTTTAGAGTTGTTACTAATGTTTTTTTCTCTTTTTTGTAGGTTTTGTGCTTTTCTAAGAAGGGTTAATTGGGATCAGGATTGAGACCTTGAACCTGAAATTGATACCAAGATAAGTACCAGTTTGTATTTTTCTTTTCTTTGTTATTTTTTTGGAGTTGGTACTAATACTTTTTCTCTTTTTTTGTAGATCTTGTGCTTCTCTAGGAAGGGTTAATTGAGACTAGAGTTGAGATTTTGAACTTGAAATTGGTACTAAGATAAGTACTAGTTTGTGTTTTTTCTTTTTTTTGTTATTTTTTGGAGTTGTTGCTTTTTCTCTTTTTTTTTGTAGGTCTTGTGCTTTACTGAGAAGGGTTAATTAGGACCAGAATTGAGACCTTGAACCTGAAATTAGTACTAAGATAAGTACTAGTTCACATTTTTCTTTTCTTTGTCATTTTTTTGAAGTTGTTGCCAATGCTTTTTCTCTTTTTTTGTAGGTTTTGTACTTCTCCAAGAAAAGTTAATTAAGACTGGAGTTGAGATTTTGAATCTGAAATTGGTACTAAAATAAGTACTAGTTTGCATTTTTTTCTTTTCTTTGTCATTTTTTGGAGTTGTTGCTTTTTCTTTTTTTTTTGTAGATCTTGTGCTTCACTGAGAAGGGTTAATTAGAACCAGGATTGAGATCTTGAATTCAAAATTAGTACTAAGATAAGTATCAGTTTGCGTTTTTCTTTTTTTTGTCATTTTTTGAGGTTGTTACTAATGTTTTTTATCTTTTTTGTAGGTCTTGTGCTTCGCTGGAAAGGGTTAATTAGGACTAGAGTTAAGATCTTGAACTCAAAATTGATATCAAGATAAGTACTAGTTCATATTTTTCCTTGCTTTGTCGTTTTTTGATACTGTTGCTAATACTTTCTTTTTGTAGATCTTGTATTTTGCTAGGAAGGTTTAATGGAGACCAGAATTTAGAAAAACTTGTTTAGAATTTTAAAGATAGAATTTTAGCAATGCAAACTTATGAAAAATTTGATTTGTATTTAATAATTAGTTGTGGTTATTAGAAGAGTATAGAATGTATAAAAATGTAAAATGTTTTAATAAATAAATAAAATTTTTAATAAAATGATTTATTTATAAGTTTATACGTATTTGATAAACTTAATTGTATATATATTTTTGATTTATATTTTTTTTTTTTAATTCAGCAATCATGCTATGACTTTATTTAGGTTTGTTCTTCATATGAGAAACTATATTATTTAGTTTTATACTATCTAATGCCTAATTTTTTAAATCCTGACTCACCTGGTTATCCTATAGATACCTATGTACAATCTGCTATAGTAACCTTTTTTTTTTTTTTTTTTCCTTAGACAGTTATATCATAAACTTTATTAGGTTGTTAACTGTAGCCATAGCCAAGTTACATATGATTTTTCAATTGACCTAATTTCCTAAGCTTGACATCACCCAGCTGCTATTAGAGTACTCAGATGCGACCTGTCACACTAGTCCAAAGAAACTAGAGAAACTATGTCTGACTCTCTTATGCCCCACAATTAGCTACTACCTAACTGATAATAACCTTTCGTAGAGGGAAAAAAGAAAAGATTTCCAAAAAGGAAAAATATACTAAAGGGGAAAAAAGAAAAACACTTCAAAGAAAAGCTCTACGAAGAGAAAAACAAACTGCAGAATAGATGAGAATATAGAACATTATAATGTTAGTCTTAAAATAGCATTAGATAGTATAGATAGGGAAGTAAAGGAGGAAATCTCAGATAATTAGGTTTAAGTTAGTCATGATGGGCTGTAGTATCCTTTCTATACTGAGTTGTAGTTTATAGATTATAAATTACTCGAGTATAGGACAAAGGTTACTATGATGATATTAACTCTTCCCGATGATTACCTATACCATTTTTTTCACAAAAACTGAATTGTAAATTATAGCTAATATAGCAAGAGTAATTACAAAACTTCTCTATAGCGATTAAGAACAAGAGTTTCAATTCGGGTCCGACTGAAAGAGAGATGAAATAGATGTGTCTTAGCCTTAGCTCCTTAATAGAAGACTAAAGAACTATTATTATAGTTAGCTTACGGCTAGAAGTATTTGTCAAGTATCACTTAGACAACTATCTAAGTAGAATACTTGCTTAGATATATTATTCTATGAATACAAACTCCTATACTCCTTTAAGATACTAAGTGATTGCTTAACGAAAACTTATCTTCTGGACTTCTTTATATCACTTAGTTCCTTTTTGCTTTTTTTTTGTTTTTCAAAAAATGGGAAATCTGGTTTCTCTCCGTAAGAAGATCAGTGCTTGCATGACTTTCCTTTTTTGGATAGTTAGTTGGATCATCTGATCCCTACGTGACTGGAGTAAACAAATAATACGTAGATTTCCAATATGAAAACTGATATCTCATCAATACGTGAAGAGATATACTATAGATATATAATATAGTATTGATATTATATATAATTTTTACTGATTAGACTGGGTATAAGTTTTTCTTGTACTGAGTCTTTTTGTTACTATTCTGTCTTTTTTATTTTCCTCTTTTAGCCTTGTTTTTTCCTGTTTTGTTTTCCTTTATTTTACGTTTTGACTTTTCGTTTTATGTAAATAGGAGATTAGGCTAAGTAGTAGACCTACTCCTATAATTTTCAAATATTTGTTTTGGTTTTCGTATTCTTTTCTGTTAGCGAAATCTAACAAAAGAGGGTTAAAAACTATCAAGTTAGCTTTTTTTTTCCTTCTACGAAAGGTTATTATCTGTTAGGTAGTAGCTAATTATAGGGTATAAGAGAGTCAGACATAGTTCTTTAGTCTTTTTTAGACTAGTGCGACAGGTTGCACCTGAGTACTCTAGTAGCAGCTGGGTGATATCAAGCTTAGGAAATTAGAATGATTAAAAAATCATATGTAACTTGGCTACGGCTATAGTTGACAACTTAATAAAGTTTATAACATGACTGTCTAAGGAAAAAAAAAATTAATTTTTAATAAGCAAACATCTATTATCTAATATTTGAAAGTCATTTAAATTTTATATATTGTAATAGCAGCTACTTTTATCTAAAAAATATACAAAAAATAAGTAAAATTATTTTTTTTAATTAGTCTTCTTTTGAAATTCACAATTTTGATTAGTTAATCTATACCCCAGCCTCAAAGTACCTCTAAAATCTGTAAAGATTAGTGATCTGCATATCTAAAATTAGTGACAAATCAAATTTGAGTTGTTTTGGTTATACAACCTTAATCATTTGTTTACTCAAAAAAAATTTCTAGTGCTATAGAGTCATTTTCAAGACACAAACTCTATATATAGATCTATATATAAACAAACTTAGCTTTAACTGACTCCCAAATCTGGAAAGTATATATAACAATAGATGTCTATTATGTTTGTTATTTCAAACTGAAATATCGACCTCAGAACAAATATTTTCATTTTGCATATTACCTAAATACTAAAGAAAATTGATATTACTGACAAACCAGAGTTTTCATATTTTATTACTATACTATATGAAGAATATGATGCACTAGAATACTATAAGGAATAGTGTGTGTTCAAATATCCTATTAACAAGGCAACAATCATAGTGTGGTAGTTAGTCAACTAATAAAATCAAACCTATATGTAGACCCTTAATAGATTTACATAGTACAGATTTTTTAATTATTTTATATTATACAAAATGAATATCACTTTTTAATATTAAATTATTAGAAGTAAGTAATAATCTTTAAATTTTAATTCTTCCTGCTAAAATAATTTTTTGAAATAAAAAATAAGATAAAACTGACCAGAAAGATATGTACTTTAATTTGTTGTGTGGGTTTTTGTGGTAGTATTTAAAATATAGTACTTTTTTTAATAATTTGGAAATATTATTAGATTTATAAGAGTCAGTTCTGAAATTTATCTTTTATGAATATTAGTTTTAAATTTGGCACAAGAGTTTAAATTACTAGTTGTAATCTATCAATTAATATATTTATTTTAGTCAATAAATTAAAAAGTAGGTAGCAAAATTGTATGAAGAAAGTTGTAAACTTGTAACTTTTCAACAAATATTCAGAAATTTACAGGTAAAAAGGTATAACATTGTAATTATGAATAAGACTTATGAAATTATACATATTCTTTGAAATTTTGCAAAAAATTGATGAATTTTTTATGTTGCTATCACAAAATTAATATTGATCCTATTATGCTGCAGTAGCTGTAGCAGTAACATCGATTATCAACTAACAAATTTTCAGTACTACAACTAATTTAGCAAGATTCATATTCTTAAAATAAGATTATTTTCTTTTGATCAAGTTTAGTAAATTCGATATTGTAACTAATTTAGCAAAAATTTATCAATTGTAGTTATAGATTAAAGTGGTTAAAAGGTATGATCAGAACTTGATAATAAATTATCATGAAGTTTTTTATTTGATCAACAAGTATAACAAGTAATTGTATATATTTTGTTTTTGTAATTAAATTTAGTATTTCTATTGATTATTGTAATATATATCAAATTTTAAATTATCATAATTAATTGTATGTATTTCAAATATTGTACTAATTTATTAATTGTTATAAAGATCAGTAAATTATCAAGATATTTTAATTGTAAGCATTTCGATATTATCAATAAAGAAATCAGAAAATTTATCACTTAATTGTAAATAAATTGTCAAGTATTTTTTTTTTTTTTTTTTTTTTTTTTTTTAATGATTATTAAAAAAAGTATAAAAGCAAATATGAATGTTAACATAAAATAATTTTTCATTCACTATCTGTAATCACGATACCAACATATTCTAAAAAATTTTATCAAATAATACAACTAAAAGCCAATCATGAAAAAATAAAAAAAATTAAAAGAGTAATAGATTTTCTTGAATACCTCAATAACAAAGATTTAAATAATACTCTAGATCTTATATATAGTATCAAAAAACAAAAATTACTTACAAATTTTAAAAATAATCTTATCAAACTTATTCAAAGCTTAAATGACTGAGAAAAAAAAGATACAATCATGCTGCTAGAAAATATGAGATACTCTAAAGGAAAGAA
Organism: Scutellospora calospora; assembly: GCA_910592325.1. Classification (NCBI taxonomy): domain Eukaryota; kingdom Fungi; phylum Glomeromycota; class Glomeromycetes; order Diversisporales; family Gigasporaceae; genus Scutellospora; species Scutellospora calospora. The sequence continues at coordinate 10,892 of CAJVPM010000627.1, forward strand.
TAAAAAGAAAATTATTTTGCTATACTTACAATAGCAATTGGTTAAAGTAATTTCAACTTCTCTTTATTAGCTACAATCAAGCTATACTGCATTGCAAAAAGAATATAATCAGCTTCGATCTCAAAATAAAAAATTAATTAAAAAAAATTAAACCTTAATCAAAAAAGTAAAAATACTCAGATCACAAAATCAGCACCTTAAATACAAAACTTCATATCAAACGTCAGCTATATATTTATTAGTATTTAGATCTAAAAAAATTTCTTTAGATATATTTAAAAAAAAAGTTAAAGAACTTTTTAAATCAAACATTAGCATTATTCTCCAGATATGGTTTGGCTAACAACCAAAATATCACAAGTTGGCCAAGTTTCAATACATTCAACTATTGAATATACAAAATTAATCTACAAGTTTTTAACAGATGAGCTACCAAAAAGTTGCCTTTCAAGAGAGTGTATTACAACTTGGTACAAGCAAATCTCTGAGTTGGTTATTTCAAATTTTGCTAAACATACTCAACAAACAAATGCTTTTGGTATTTCTGCTAATGAATCAACTTGTGGTCAAAATAAAAATCTAATTATTTGTTTTATATATTGAAATAAGGAACAAAATTATCCTGTAGCTAGTATAGTTAGTTTGCAAGTTATAAAAAAATATAATGCTGATACGATCACAAAATTGATTATTGATATTTGTCAAAAATATAATCTTGATATACAAAAATATATAATATAGCTTACTGATAACACAGCATATATATCAGAAAATACTAATAGCACTATAGTTAAATTTAATAGATTAGCAAATTCTAATTCAATCAGAATTAGATGTATATTACATATTGTTACAAGTGTCGATTTTCTTGATTCAAGACAAGTAACATAAGATACGGAAGAGGAGCTCTCAATGTTGTCCAAGTAGAATATTACTTCACTGTGATAGTTCGTTACAAAGTTAATGAAAAAGCAAAGATTATACTTTATTTAGAATACAATATCGATAATACAAGACTATTTATTAGTTTCTGTGCTAAGAGAATTCTAATATTAAAGAGATTGCAGAGGTCAAACCTAATCTAAAACAAAGAGAAAAAGAAAGGTTTATATAGCTTTTACATTAATAGTAAGAATTATAAGAATTGTAAGAATTGTAAGAATTGTAAGAATTATAAAAATTGTAAGAATTGTAAGAATTGTAAGAATTGTAAGAATTGTAAGAATTATAAGAATTGTAAGAATTATAAGTTATACTAAAGTTATTTCTAAGGTAACTCAAGAACTACATATCTTACAAATATGATTTATAGTTTGTTTAGAAGGTCTAATTGATTTGAGTCTAATAGTACTACTTAAATCTCTATTAAGCTATTTGTAAAAGTGATTTTTTTTTTTTTCCTTTAGGCAATCTTACCTTTCATTTTATTAAAAGATATATCATACCAATATGTAAACAAATACAGAAAAAAAGAAACAAAATTCTAATTTTAAGTTATGTCCTCTTTGTTGCAATTCTGGATTTACTCAGCTACCCAAATAGTACCCAAGTATGATCTGCTGCAGCAGCAATTTTCTTCCTGAAACTAGGTATATATCATAATATACTTGTCTAATCTCTATTTACAGAAAGCTACTCCTAGCCAATATCAAGAATGCTATAGCAGGATCACTCTATTCTTAATCTTAGATAAATCTAAGAAGAAAGATAGAATGTAGTCTAGCTATCACGTAAAAAAATAAAAATTGTATAAATCTAAATAGCTATAATTTATAATATATTTCAAATTAGAAAAATCTGCCACAAGTGTAAAAAAACTAATTTGAAAAGAAAAATAAAAAGAAAAAGTAAAAAAGATAAGGAAAAAAATCTAATCTACGAAAAGAAATTTCTCCTCAATTGATAAAAATATTACATATACACAACAGTTAAAATATGTATCTCATTGTTTACACTAATTCTATGATTAGATCCAAACAGGTTGTCCTAGGTATTTAGCATATTTACGTATTGTTGTTTTCCTATACAATATTGTATATCAACAGACTGTTCTAATTTGAAAATAGATAACAATGTCAATCTTTGTATGGGGGTATACCAAATCCTTACAATTTTTTGAAAAAAAGACCAAAAATCAAGAGGGAAAGTAGTAGTTGCAAAAACTATAGTGGTAAAAAAGAGTAAAGTACTTGACCCAGCACAAGTACTGTAGTGAGTGTTTTTTCTTCCTTTTCTTCAACTTTTCCTTTTAATATTTTAGAACGAATAACATATTTCTTTAAAAACCTCAATAGCTACTCCTTGCTAAAGCTAAGTCTTATGCTATGCTGCTTGTATCCACTCAAAAACTAGTGCCAAACTAGTTCGGACTTGCCTCATACTATTTCTTCTATTAAGGTTGCTGTGTATTCTTTAAAATATTGGCTCTGTTATAGTTTTCAATAAAAAAAGGTTTGCTTCACATATGGTTCAAGTGATCGTTAGAAAGAGTTTTTGTTTGTAAAGGTGATATTAAATAAAATACATTCAAGAAATTAACTAATTATAATAATTATAAAATATTCACAACTCTCCCTGCTGATCACCTAAACCATTATAGAGCAAATATTTTTTAAATACAAAATAATCTAAAACTCTAGGAAACTTAGCAAAATAGTAGTTATTAAATAGAAGCGTGAGTTGTATAGCCTAGTATACTTTACGTAAGAGGCAGAAAAACCTAGCAGATGATAATACTATTATTTTGGCCAAAAGTTTACATTATAGCGTTTTAAAGAAAAAAGAGAAGAAAAGAAGTAGTAGAGAAGAAGAAGAAACAACAAATAGTGTTTTGCACTAGGGCAAACACTTCAACTTTCTTTCACTTTGTAACTGGTTTTTGCAAGCAATCTTTCTTATCCTTTGACCAACAAAACCGATATGATGACTATAGCTTTTTCATTTTGTTTTTATTTTGAAAAAGTAAGAATTCTGACTCACCCTCAACAAAGAATCAGCATCTGTACCACCTTCTATTTTGAGCAAGTTACATCTTGATTGTTTACAAATTGATTAACATATGTGAAGCTAACACAGATCTGCTTACATAAATAAAATGATAGCTAATGAGAAGTTATACTTAAGATTTATAGTATATGTGTTAGTACTATAAATAATTTTTATCTTTTATGCCTTAGCATAGGCTATAATAGTATGTTCTATCTTGATTATCTTTTTTTCTATCTTCTTTTTCTTCTTTCATTTTCTTTTTGTGTTTTTTTTTTTTTTGTTTAGGCAGCTTTTTCTTTTTTTTTGTTTTTTCCTTTTTATATTTCTTGTTATTTGTTTTTTTTCGTTAGTCAGTTGGAATATAAATCCTTAGGCTTGAGAAGCTAGGAGAAGAAGGTTAGAGAATTAGGTAATCTTAATAAGAACAGTATATAGTAACCTTCTGTTGATCATTTGAACATAACTTTACTTCAGCAAACTGTTCTTATAGGAGGAAAATTTGACTATTGCAGTTAGATCGTACCTGAGCACTGTCTGGTAGCTGAGTGAGTCCAAATTTGTATGGAGAGGATATTATATAACTAGCTTAGCTTAGTTTATATTTTTGTTATAATATATTTTATATTTTTTCTCAATAAATGAAGGGCAAGATTGTCTAAGTTCGAAAAAAAAAAAACGAATTATAATAATAAAATCTAATAATAAAATAATAAATAAATAATACACAACTCTCTTCAACGATCATCTGAATCAAATTTTCCAAAAAGCCGAACTACAGAAAAATGATATAGTTAATATATTAACCTTTATAAAAACCTTACTAGAGTACTGTATTCGCATAGTTAAATATTAAAATAGAGTTGAAAAAGAAGTTGTAGCTTTGTAGGTTAGTTTAAAGCACTCTAGAACTATAGAAGAAGTAGTCGTGAAAGCTAAAAGTTTTTTATATTAAGTAAACAACAAAGTTGGATATATTATTTTTATATAACTGTAAAACCCACAAGGAACACCAACATAGGTCAAGAACTCACAAAAGCCAAAAATTTGGTTCACCTATTACCCTTTCTTTTCTTTGAGGATTTTGTAAAAAGTAAGCGATTTAGTTTACCCTCTCCTAAAGATCGACATGTAAAAATTCTAAAACAGTCAGCAGTATTTACTTCCTAAACAGGTTTGTTGATAGCTTAGTCTAGAAATAATATAATAATACAAACATGACTATACACATGTCTTGAAGATACTAGAACTCTAAAACACTATTTCTGGACTAATCAGTACCTTATACCGATACTCTATGATCAAGTCGAAGATTTTTTTTCCTATATAGTTTTTCATTAAATATTCTAATTAGATGAGAAATTAGTAGAGATATTTTTATTTAGTATAGTTTATAATTTTTAAAGCCTATTACAGGCTTATAATAGTGATCGTCTGATATTAGTGAAATGCAAATTTTCCTTTTCTTTTTTCTTTCTCTCTTTATTTCTTTCTCTTTTATTTTTTGTTTTGTATCTTTTATCTTTTACTTTCCTTTGTTTTTCCTTTTACTTAAATTTTTTTTTTGTTTTTTGCTTTTCTACAAGAAGATATCATCAGATTGGCAGTATCCTATTATAAGGCAGCAGTCAGATGAGTGGTTTATCTCTGATGTAAATAGTGCAGCAGATCATACTTAGGCCCTATATGAGAACTGAGTAATGCTAAACTTAGGAAATTAGTTAAATTCATTGAAATCTGTATAGTTTCAAAGATCTAATAAAGTATTAGTGTTGTTATAAAATAGGTTTTAGCATATTTCTTAAATATTGTATTTTTATATTATTATATATATTTAGATTTAGTTA
>CAJVPM010000628.1:0-15719 GCA_910592325.1 Scutellospora calospora
GGTTTAAATTAGCTGCAAATAGAAAATGAAGGTGTAATATCACATTAGATGACTAACTTAGCATTAGTAACAGCAATACATTATAGGAATCTCATTAGCTTCACATATATTTCATCCTGTTATATAAATATACTAATTCTTCTCCTATTTGATATTATCATTTAATAAAAAAAAAAAAAAAAAAAAAAAAAAAAAATAATATGTGGTATGTATAGTATATTATTTCTAGCAATATAATTAGTTACGTTTAACTCTAAAATTTGTCTGGCTACTATTTTTTCTAAGTGATGCTAAGTTATTTATATGAAGCAAAAATTTCATATGATATACATGCTATAGCTGCAAGACTAAAATGTATGACAGGTTGATCGACAAATTAAGTGTTTTTTGATCTACTTCAAAATTTCGTTTATATGTATAAAACTATTTTTGTTCTCTAATAAAAAAAATTTTTCTCATAATTTTAGTATAAAGTCTGTTTAAATTTTTCTTCTAACCTTAACTTAGCTCAAACCTAACCTTAATTTCCAAAAATAATATAATTAGTATATAATGTAAAAGATAAAAAAAAAATAAATAGTTTTGATAAATATATATAAGTAAAAAAGAAAATTGATACATATCTGTATAATATATAATTTTAAGAACTATATATTCATTAAAAAAAGCAATATTTTAGATCTGGTGATCTTAGTGTAGTAGTTAGGTTGTCAGACTGCCATACAAAAGATCTGGGGTTCAAATCCTACTGTCGACAAATTTGAATAACTACTCAGACCTTTGTACCCAATTTACAGTAAACCCTGTTCATTTCTGGAGTTGTAATCCTGTAAATCACATTGCACCAATATCATCTGGATATTAGAAGTGTGACGAGGTGTTTGGTGAGACATAATATTATATGAATAAATCTTGATAGGATCTATGAGCAGGGACCTGCATGGTAGAAATCCCAAGTTGGTGAAGTAGTACAGCCTTTGATAGTTATATCAGCTAATACTTGATCCAAAAAGGAAACTATTGATGAAAGATGCAGATCAAGTTAGGTACGCATAAATCCATTCTACAGTAAGGATCGGTAACACCAACTTGGCTTGGCAGTTAACTGAATTAGAAGGATCTACCTTGTGAAACATTCAAGAAGATAGATACAGAAAACTGGTGAAGAGCCACAGTAGAACTAGAGTTATACAAATATCTACAAGGGTCTAAACTAGATGAATCTGTAAAATAGGTACAGACTACTCTAGTAGATATGCTTCTAGGTTAACTAGCTTTGCAATATCTACAATACGTTAAGTACAATATATCCCAAGAGGACCTAAGCTATTCTGAATAAATAGATCTGTAACGAATTAGCTAGCTTAAGTAGTTAAGTGTTGTGGTAACATTAGGTTGGATCTGTATGGATTAATGAACAAAGTGTTTAAATAGGTAACTCATAAGTGGGTTATAGATATAGCAGCATAGTGTAGAACCAATCAAGTAGTCTAATCGCCTATATGTCAGACTACTTAAATTAGACAATGACTAAAGTTGTACGTGTAGCTTGTTGTACACTCTTCATGTAATTACAAACAGTAGGGATTATTAATATATAATTCTGTATGCAAATACTAATAAAATCCCATCAGCAACGTAAGCCGCCTTAAACAATAAAAAAAAAAAAAAAAAAAAAAAAAAAAAAAAGAAGAAATAGATTAATGAATTAGTAAATGAAGAAAAAGAATAAGAAGCTTTCTTTACAGATAAATGGATTTCTGAAAATAAAAAATTCTTTAGAATTTGTGAAAAGATAAAAACCTAGTTACTTATTTAATAGAATTATTTTTACAACTACAAGAAAGTAGAATACTATTATTCAATACTAACTATTATCTATTTTCTGAACAGAAAACTTAAGCAGAAAAATTATTAACAATATTTTTGCACAAAAAATCAATAAAAATAGTCAGACTATAGAACTAGAACAAACTAGTCTAGTTTAACATTAAATTAATATTAGAATACTAGGTCTATTAAACAAAGATATTATAATACCTTCTATAATGAATAGGAATTCTTTTAACAAGAGATTCAGAAAATAAAAAAAAAGTATTATTCATAAAACTAAAAGTTTATAGGCCATATTTGTAATAATTGTACCAAAAAAGAATAATAAAAAACAGCTCTATAATAATTACAGAAAGTTTAATCAAATAATCAAAAAGAATATATATTCCTTATCTAATATCAATAAAATTTTATCTTTGTTCAATAGCATATAATAGTTCTCTAGTTTTAATCTTGCTAGTAGATATTAGCATATAGCAGTTAGAGAAAATAATAAGAAAAAAATAGTATTTATTACTAAATTCAGTACTTACTAGTTTAATATAATATCTTTAAGCTTATATAATACTTCTTAAATCTTCTAGTATCTAATGAATCATATTCTAGAACTACTTATTAATCAATTTCTAGTTATCTATCTAGATGATATTACTATTTATTTTAAAACTTTCAATGAATATTTAGACTATCTATGACAAGTTTTTGTCAGAATCTCAAAGTATATCTTAAATTAAATTTAGTAAAATATTAATTTTTCTTTAGACAAATTAAATTTTTAGGTTATATAATTAGCACAAATAGTATCAAACTAGATAAAGAAAAAATTAAAAAAATTAAAAATTTTTTTGTACTTGCTAACCTTAGGCAAATTAGAGATTCCTTGACCTTGTCTCATATTATAGAAAATTTATTAAAGGTTTTTCAAAAATTACTAAATCATTAAATAAATTATTGAAAAAAGATAATCTATATTATTAGACTAAACTCTAGAATTAAGCTTTTAATACTCTAAAAAATTATCTAATTATGGCTCTAATTCTACAATATTCTGATTTTAATTAACTATTTTATTTCTATATAGATGTTTCAGAATTTAGATTAGATGCTATACTTGTTTAGTTAGATAACAACAAAAAAGAGTATATTATTGCTTATACTTATTATAGTTTAAATAAAATTAAACAAAATTATTTTATCACTGAATTAGAATGCCTTGTAGTTGTATAGGCTATCAAACATTTTCTTCAATATCTAGCTCTAAGCAATTTTTACTCATGACAGATCATACTGTATTAAAATAATTATGTATTTCAGAATTAAAAGAGAAATGAGCCAAATAGGTTTTAAGACTAGAACTCTATAATTTTACTATCATATATAGACTAAGCAAAAAATATAATAATACTAATATATTATTTTATATGTATGAAAAAAGCTTATTTACTAAACAAGAAGTATTTTAGAGTATAATAGCAAGTTATCTAATAGACATAGAGTCTTCTAATAGTGATTCTATAGAAGTGTATTATATTACAACTTTAGAGAATTCAAATATTATAGAAATTATTAAAAAAATATTATAATATGATCTACTAGCAGATATTATTAAATAGATTAAATCTTACTCTAATCTTAAATTCATATTAAAAGGTATCTAATATAGAATAACTACTAGTACTTAATACTATATCAAATATATTAGTAACTGATTAAATAAAAAAAACAAAAAAAAGAGTTATCCTTGAGATTATAAGAGCTTAAAAATACAATATTAGTATAGTAATAATCTATACTTACCTAGTAACAAATATGTTAACTGTAATCTTGATCTTAAATTATGAATCTCATTTAAAGCCTACTTTATTAAAAAAATCTTAGTAAGTTATTGATCTATACTAGATTAGGGAATCGAAAACCTTAATTATAAAAATAAAAGTCTTATAAATAGTTCAAATATTAAGAACTAGAATATTAATATATTTTATAGAACTTGTTTCTTGAGTGATTATAATTTTGATGAAAATATAGATATATTTAGTAATATAAAAGAATGTAATAGTGTATATAACTTTGACTTCAATCTAGATAGATATCAACAAATCTAACTAGCTACTACCTCTTAGTAGTTACTACTACTTGAAACTCTGTTATTATCTTATTATCAGAAGTTTAATAACTTTGCTAATAGTTATCTTTGTAATTCAGTATAATAAAAAGTTGTTAATTCTACTATTTACACTAATTAGTTAAATCTTAAGTATTTAAAATAGTCTACAAAAGACTAAAAACTTTACAAATTAGTCACTACAACTGCAACTATATGATAATTTATATATTTTTTTTATCTTAAAAAGGCTTATTAAAGATAGACTTCACAAAATATCATTAAATTAAATTATTTCTGAAAATGCTTAATATCTATTACAATTCATATCTCTATAAAAAAAAAGTTAGAATCACAAAGCCAATTTTTTGTTCTCTATAACTACCTATTATACAAAAAGTATTAAAAAAAACAAAATAGAAATTAATTACTAAGAATGTTACAATAGAATAAAATATGAACTAATATTGTACCTTATGCATAATTACTTCATAGATACCTACTTAGAAGTAGAAAAGATATTTAACAAAATAAGTAATTAATATTATTAGCCTCAAATATATAATCACATTGTAAATATGTCAAATCTTGTAACAGTATTAAAGATAAGGAAAACTTAGAATTTAGAAACTTCTATAACCTATAGCAGTAGAATCACTATTTCATAAAACAGAAATAGATTTTGTCAGACTGTTAAACTATATGGAAAAAGAAAATTAATATATAATAGTAGCAGTTAGCTATATAACTAAATTGTTTGAGACTCAAGTAGTATTAACTACTACTATAAAACAAATAGCTAATTTTATTTACTAAGAGATTATTTGTCAACATAGATATTCTTCTTATATAATAACAGATAGAAGCCTTTACTTTAATAATGAATTAGTTAAGATTTTAATGCAAAAATTTAAGATTAAATACTTATTATCAACTTCTTATTACTCACAAACTAACAGATTAGTAAAAAGATTTAACTATACCTTATGTGAATTCTTAGTAAAACTTATTGACAAAGATTAAGAATAGTATATATTAATCATTTTAGTTTTATTTGTCTACAGAACTTCAAAACAAATAATAACAAAATTTCCTTATTTTATTTAACTTATAGAAGAAAAGTCTAAATTCCTGATTTTTAATAAAAAATCTTAGAAAATAAAAATATAATTAACTGATTATATGAAATAGTCAAAAAACTGCCTATTAAAAGAGAAAAAACAAAGAAAAAGTTATCTGGTATTATTCAATTTGAATAGATGCCACTATATTAATAAAGCTCAAGAAAAACAAAGATTCTATTTTAATAAGAAACTAAGAAGAGTTATTTGAATATTCAAAGAGAGGATAAAGTACTTTTATATGATACAGAAAAGGACTAAAGACAATCAAAAAAGTTATTACTAAATAGTTAGATTTATACTATATCTACTATAAAGTTACATTAGATATATACAAATTAAGTATATTAAATAGACAAATTATAGATACTTTCTATAATATAATAATACTTAAAAAGTATTATAACTGAACTATACAAACTGCTTAATCAATATAAAAGACTTTGAAATATCTTTACTAAAATATCTCTTAAAACAAAAACAATAAAATAAAATAACTACTCCTATATCTATTGAAATTTTTTGTAAAGATTTAGCTAAAATTAATCTTATTAAACCTCAGATTAATCTTCTACTTTATAATACAAGAGATAGTTTAAAGAGAAAAATTAAGAGAACCTATTTCTAACTAAGACAAGCTATTAAAATTGACAACAAATTAAATTCTTAATATTAGCTTATTATCTATTAGAGAAAAAAACAAAAACACTAGCTCATAAGACCTTGTATAGTAACAAAGTTACTTCTTATTATTGCCAAATTTCTACTTAAATCTATTATATCTTCAAAAGATATGAGATTAAATCAATTTATCAAACTAAATACCTAAGTTTGTATATGATATACTAACTCACCTTGAAAGAATATCAATATATATTCTAATTTTTGTAAAACTCAAAAATTAGTTGAAAAGAAATATTATAGTTGACTTAACTCTTAATTTATTGATAATATATTAGCTAGTCCAATTTGTGTTCTATTCTTAATTCATACTATGATATCTATACATAGTATATAATAATTATATTGTTTTAGTTTATTTGTTTTACTAATAGTTCTATCTTCAATTTGGAATAATTAATTATTAGATTATTTAAATACTAGTAGTATTTCAAGATTTTATTAACTTCTGTAGATTCTAATAGAACAGCTATTATAACATTTATCTTTTATTTCTATTTATATTTTATATATTTTTCTTTAATATTATTTATTATTTCTATTGATTATTAACTGTGAGAATTAGTATTAGCAATTATATATAAATATCCTCTGAATTCTCTACAGAAAAGCAAAACAAGTAGTATAGATAATTAGATACAAATAGTAGTATCTTCATACACTATAATAAGTATCATTATAAATAAACTACACTCAATATTAATATTCTCATATATTAATATATAGTCTTTTGCTTCTTTCATTGCCTATAATAAAATCCTCTATTATCATTGTATCTATATCAAAATCAAGCTATAAATCACTTATTGATCCTCATATTGATACAGCTCGTTCCTGTTTGTTTTAGAGGTATAAACAAGTTAACACCATCTTTGGGGTATTAATAAAAAAAATTTCTTGCTTAATTTTGTATATAACTACAACCTTGCCAAAATCTTAGGCCTCGCCCTAACTCTAAAGTTAAAAAAGATTACTTTTTTTTAATAAAAAAATTTTTTTTTGTTTATACCCGTGTATAAACACGAGTGTAAATTTAAAAATTTTCTTTTTTATTTTAATTTTATAGGTATATTGAATTGTAATAAAAAATTTTTAATTGAATTTAACTAGGTAAATATCAAGTAATTATTCAAAATTTAAATACCTATAAAAAAATACTGTGTCTAAATTTTTTTAATTTTTAATGAATATTTTTTAACATCTAGCTATCAAAATTTGATTAATTATTTTTATTTTAATTTATAAACCACAGAATTAAAGGGTCCGTATCATTTCACCGAATATCATCTCATCGACAGCTCATTTAGCTGACATCACACCAAGTGACAATTTACTAAAAATATATACCTGAAACTAATAAAACTCTAACCTAACCCAATGTGATGTCGGCTAAATAAACTTTCGGTAAAATGACTGTCGGTGAAGTGAGCGGCACCGGAATTAAAGATGTTCTAAGTTTTTTTAAAACTTTTAGCAGTGATTTCTCAATAACTACCAGTCCAAATTCAATGAACTTTTTTTATTTAATTCTACAAAACTACTGAATTAAAATAAAAAATTTTTATCGAATTTTATCAAGTATCTATTGAGAAATTATTACTAGAAGTTTTAAAAAACTTTCAAATTTATTAATAGCCTTTGGATCTGGATCGGCAGTAAGGATATGCAAATCGTGAATTTTTCAAATTTTCTGCGCAGGCTGCGCAGCCTACGCATTAAATGCGTATAACGTATATAGCAGAGATTTAATTCTATTCTAGTTGGCCAGAATTATACCAGCTGGCCAGAATTATACCAGCTAGCCTGAAGTTTAAAAATCACTGCGCAGCCTCTCAAAAATTCTGCGCAGTGAAATAATGCGCAGGTTGCGCAGTGGCCCATCCCTAATCGCAGGTCGTTTTGGTGGACCCACTAATCTATTCCAACTATTGTTACTCAACGAGGTTATGTGCTAAGACCTCGGGAACAGGAACACGGAAAATTATCGATCAATTTAGGCAAAAATATTGATCGATAGGGTCAAAAATATAGTAAAGAATTATTGACATAGAGGGATAGAAGACTAAAGAAGGAATACTTACCTACGAACACCAAACCGACTCTCCAAACTAACACGTCCTTTTCGACTAAGCCGACCGTAGGTTACGCGAAGACTTGGATTATTGAGCGACTGACTCACCATTAGACCCGGTTTCACTATCCATCGGCATTTTTATAAATTTTCCTTTTCACAGAAAGTATCGAAGAATATCTGGATGATAGTTAATAATTATTTTTCTTAAATATTTTTAACTATAATAAGTTTTGATATTTTATAAAATAATAATTTTGTTATTGCTTCTAACACGATAATTACAAAGTATAAAATTTATTAATAATACTTGAGATTTAGAAGATTTTTATTAGCAGTAATGTTAGCTTGTTTATTCATAATAGATCTTAATTGTTAAGGTAATGTAAATAATAGTAAAATTTATACCATCATATATATATTAAGAGAAAAAAAAACCTTAATCTATAAATAATCAAGGAAAAAATCTTAATAATATATAATGATATAAATTTAAATAATAAAAAAATGAAAAATACAGCAATAATTGATGTCGAAAATAAAAGAAATAGATAGAAGAAGAAGAAATAGGTTTATCTCTAGACAAAAGTATATAATAACATTTAATTTCACAAAATAATATGCAGAGGATAATGATAACATAATTAACACATACTACACAACATCCGGATAGTATCCATCCTTCAGATAGTTACTTTGATAGTCCAGACCTCCATTTTAAGCAACAGGGATTGATAATGCGTGGCTGTTAACGGCGAAAGAACCAGAATAATGTGTTTGGTACTTAACTGCATTGTGCTCTTGATTCAAATAATATTGATTATGTGCTTTTTCTAATCTATCAAAAACAAGACTAGCATCCGGGCGAATTGTAGGATCTTGATTCCAACAGCTTTCATAAATTTCAACATATTCAGGTTGCGTATCCTTTACAGGAGGTTCTCTAATCCCATTAAGGATACGAGGGATTATATCACTTTCTTGTACAAACTCAAAGGGTACTTTACCACTTGAAATTTCCCAAAGGATGACACCCAAACCATAGATGTCAGATTTCTCATCAAGGTTATATGAATAATCGATTAGGAATTGAGGATCGAAAAAGGCTATCATTCCATAAGGATCTAAATTTAAGTTTGCTGATGATTCATACAAAAAATATCCAAAGTCTGCAATCATTGCTTTCCCTTCATGAACCAAAATATTCTTAGTATGCTGTAAAATAACAACACTAATATTAATCGTAAATTTAATTTGATTTATCATATAATAACAAAGTAATAATAGATAATCATACAATGTTTCCATGAACAATATTATATTTATGTAAAAACTTAAGACCGCATACTATGTTTTTAGCAATACGTAATTTATCAATCCATTGTAATTTTGAAAAGTTGGCGTTTAAATATTCCCGCAAGTTGCCATTACTGGCAAGTTGCATGGCCATATAATATCCATAAGTCGGATCTGTAAATTAACAATAATTCATTTATTATGGATTTTTAAACATAAATTTGTATAAAATCCATGAATCACTACCTTTAGTCGCCCCATAGATACGAGCGATATTTGGATGAAATCCCACTTGCTGTAGATGTTTGATCTGTATATATAAAATATAAAGTTTCAATATAGAAGGTAAGTTAATAAAATTTAAATTTGAATAATACCTTCTTAAATATAAAATTTTTTTCAGATTCAATATTAAATTTTAGATATTTAAGGGCTACTATTGTTTTGCATTCCTTCCACTCGGCTTTATAAACTTTACTGGGTCTGCCTTCCCCAATTTCTTCGAGATTAGTAAAATCATCATAATCGTAAATTTTGATATTGGCCTTTAATGCCTTTAATGCTAAATAGAATTTTATGTTACTTAATATAATGGAGCAATAGATTATAAATAAATCTCAATTAATATTTCAGTTCACCTTCGTTATCCTTGCGGATAGATGTTTTATACTTGTCTAAGATTGTATCGGTAAGGATAGATGCATTATTCTTTGAATTACGACGTTTTTTTAAAACAAAGTCGTCTACAGTTGCATCAGTGCGGCAATGTGTTTGAATAAACTTGGTCAGTCTCCAACTAGTTCTTCGGATGGTGCTATCTTTATACAGTTCATCTATTTCGTCTACTGTTGCATCAGTGCGGCAATGTGTTTGACTAAACATAAGCGGTCTACACCTAGTTCTTCGGATGGTTCTATCTTTATACAGTTCATCTATTCCAGATATGTCGCTATGACGTTTTTGACGGACAAGTTCGGGTAACTCTGCAAACATAGTAGGACTAGAAGGCCCAAATAAATGATCATAAATAAAGGGGGAAGAAAGAGAAATAGTAGGTGAAATTGTAAGAGGTAATGCGGGGGGATAAAGAGGAAACTCAGAAGGATTAGACAAAGGAAAAAGAAGAGAAGGTAATGTGGGAGAAGCAAGAGAAGGACTAGAACGTTCAAAACAAGAATACTGAATTTATTTTGCACATTTTTAATAATACTTGTTAGATTATAATGCTCTTAATATTATTCAAGTAAACAATATCGTTTATTACCTTTTTAGGGCCTCGTTTTTGTTGAGGCATGAATTCGCATTTAATTCTAACATTTCTACAAGGCAAACAATTTACTGAGATCCGATTAATGCTCTTACGTCTGTGACGTTTTGAAGTAATTCCCATATTTGGACACAGATAAGCGTAAACACGATTGCCGTTACGATTTTATCTAAAATGTTGAAGTAAATCATGTTACTCTCGTTACTTTTACTCAGAAAAATGCAGGAAGTAATGCTCTCATTGAATACCTTATTAAATTCAAGTTTTTCGAACTGATATTAAATTGTGCTTATTTATATAAAGTAAAAGACGAATTAGATACTGTGAAACTCTTAGGCAAACTCCGAGAATACACAAAACCATATAAAGACAGCCTTTATGTAATACTTAATTAATTAGTGTCAAATAAATATAAAGGTTTCGTTCATTATTTACAATTCGCATTAGATTTAATAATAATGTCAAATTCTTTGGAGTCAAATTTCGAAAGTGTCATTAAGTTTGATTCTTCTAAATTTACAATAATAAGACAAATTGGAGAAGGTAGATCTAGTAAAGTTTATAAAGCTGAGTGGAGAGAATATGATAATGAGGTCGCCTTAAAACAGTATAAAGGTTATAAGCCTTTAAATATTGAAAGGGCTGTTGAAGAGGTATTTTTTAATTTATTTGAATGATTATTGTTATGATATATTCTCCGGCAATCACTTTTCCGAAACTCGTTTCATTAGGAGAAAAGGGATTTTATGTGATTTCTTCTGACGACGCAATAGAAACTGTTAACGACTTATGTCGTGACCAGTTATCGTAAAATATAAGTTTTAATTAATTATGACATAAACCTTAACAGTTTCTATTGCACTCGACAATATAACCTTAATATAACCAAACCTCGATATAACGAACACATATGCGTGCCGTCAAGGGAAGACCTGCCATCGAGCTTTCAATTATATTTTGTACCCTAATAATTAATAGATATTAAGTCCGGTACGCAATAAACTTGAAATCTCGACAACAGGTTTTCCCTTGACGGCACTCATATGTATAAGAAGTTCATCTTTAGTTCTTATGTTTAGATAAAACGAAACTATTAATAATTTTAGATATAACGAATTTTTGAAAATTTAGTACTGATAGCTCGACGTCTTCGTTATATCGAGATTATACTATATTCCTGAACCTTTCAGGAAGATGTTATTTTAATGAAATTTCTATAGCTATTTTCGTAAATTCTGGACTAAAGGTTAAATTAGATTATTACATTATTACAGTACATTTCATGAAATTTTACGTAAGTTTCGGTTAGTTAGATTTCATGTACCATGCAATTTTCTTATATTATGTAAAGTAATTCAAAACTTTATCTGGGATAGCGATATCGGCTGACGTCATAACTTATCGATTCGGCTGAATAATCAATGATCAATTTTTTCAGTTGTTCCAAGATTTATGAAAATAGCTGTAAAAATAACTTTGTCAATGAAATAGCCTTTAGTGAAACGTCATTATCGGTATGAGAAATACCTGGGCTCTCTATTCAAAACATAAAATTATTAAATAGCAATAACATATGCCTTCAATATAATACTGCAGATTCAAAATTTTAAGTATGTCAGCTTTCATACACATATTATTGAATTATATGGCATCACAGGCATGTTCATTCTAATGTCTCCTTCATTAAACAAAAACTACCAAAATTTACATTAACATTATAATTTATTAGATGCAAATTGTTTGGTTATGGAACTGGCTGAGTGCGATTTGAGAGAATATTTAAGATTAGATTTTTCACGATTACAATGGAGTGATAAAATAAAAATTGCAGAGAACATGGCATGCGGACTCAATTTCTTGCATAAAAATGGCATTATCCATAGGGACCTTGTATGTTAATTTATATTTTTTCACTTTATCATTCATTGTATATATGATTCCAAATCCTTATAAAAATATAATATTTTACAGCACACGAAGAATATGCTAGTTTGTAAAGGACAGATTATTAAGATAGCAGATTTTGGACTTTCATTGTATGAAAAGTCACAGAATTTAGGTTCAACTCCTTATGGAATGCCAGCGTTTATTGAACCTCAATGTCTGAACGATCCATCATATAAACTTGATAAGAGATCTGATATATATAGCTTAGGTGTTATTTTCTGGGAGGTTTCGAGCGGTATTATACCCTTTAATTCTGTGCAAGAAACAGGAATATTCCTTTATATAATTCAAGGAAACAGAGAAGAACCCGTAGAAGGTACACCGTCTAAATATGTGGAACTTTATAAAAGTTGTTGGGACCAAGATCCCGTAAAACGTCCTGATATCGAATCTGTTTTCAAAGATTTGGAAACTTTATCGAGTAAATAATTACCACATCTTTTTTTTTTTTTTTTTTTTGGGTTAATATATTTGTAACCCTAACCGTCCTCCATAAGCCAATCAAAATTTAAGATCATGTGTTACACTTGATCTTGAAATCTGACCCGGTTACAAATATATTAATCTTTTTTTTTTTTTTTTAACCCTCTATCGAGACGCCATATCGTGTTAGTTACCGCATCATTTTTTTTCATTTAATTTTCTTTTCAAAATTTATAGGATTAAAACATTTGTGTCTTTTTTTTTTTGTTTAAATCAAATATTTATTTTTAATATAAACTAACAATTGCACGTACAGCGGGCGACATTTGTCGCCCGCCTGCAAAGATAATCCTACTATTGTAAAATAAATAGTGGTACAGTAAAAATATATACTGTTATCATGCTAAATTATGACTAGTACAGTTATTCGTACTACACATGTTAGTTTATAATAGATTAATGTTTTGATGAATATTTTTATTAATTTTGATTTATTTCATAGTACATTGAATCTAGAGATGCAGAAGAATCGACCAATGATTGTCGTAACTATAGTAAATAATATAGTATGTATACAGCATTATAGCCGTATACTTACTATATTATTTACTATAGTTACGGCAAGTTACGACAATTTAAACTCAGTTTACGACAATCATTGGGTCGATTCTTCTGCATCTCTAAAATTGAATCAATTGTTTTATACTGTACTAGGAAAACGGGATCCGTTGGATTCAGGAGCGCCGCTTCACTTCGAACTATGTTGTCATGTGAATAATATATTAAATTTATTGGTATCGTTCTGCTTTTACAACTTGGGAAAAAGGCACTATATTAATAATCCTGCTGGTACGTACATTGTAAATTATCTGTTTCCAATCATTGAGTATGATACTGAAGAAACAATGCTACAAAAGATCATTGGGGTACGGTATATTATGTAAAATTATAATATAATAGATATTTTATGTATCTTCGAATTCTTCGTGAAAATAGATGTACAGCCAAGACAGAAGCACATGAAAGCACAGGTTTCAAAACCTCGCGCGCTCGAAAAACCTTGGTTCGAATCTAAATAAATGGTCAAAATATTATTGCTATATAAAGTTACGAAGTTATTTTTTACATTTAAATGTGAAAAAATTATAATAGCTTCGTAACTTTATTTGTAGAATCATGATATTAGTCCTGTAAAATTTTATTCTAAGCCATTAGGGCTGTACATCTATTTAAAATTCATAATATAACGCTGCATGTTAGCGAAAAAAGGTAAATTTAAAGAACGTTATATTATATGCTACTAAATGATGTAAATAAAAGTTACGTTACAGTATACTGATATAGTTGTGATTAATCGAATGATAGTGGTTATTTGGAAATTTTTTGCTTATGTCTGCCTTATCCTATTCCCGGAACCCACCTAGAATTTTTTTTCTTGCCTATTGTCTGGACTTAAGTTCCTCCGCTCTGCTCCGGAAATTATTCATATGATAACATTGTTCGAAGTGAAGTGGCACTCTGAAATCTAACGGATCCTGTTTTTCTAGTATTATTTATTTCCTGTATAGGTGAAAATAAGAGTTAAATTCTCAAACTAATTGGAATCTGGTGGGCTTTTCTCCGAAGTAAAGAATAAGTTTTTCTTCATTTCCAGAGCAGAGCGAGGAACTTAAGTCCAGATGATAGGCAAGAAAAAAAATTCCAGGTAGGTTCCGGGAATAGGATAAGGCAGACATAAGCAAAAAATTTCTAAATAACCACTATCATTCGATCGAACACAACTATATCAGTATACTGTAATGCAAGGATGGTAAAATTAGAGGTCATTTGCCTTTTTTTCAAATGACCTGAACTAAAATTCATAATAAAATTGGAGTTATTTGAGGTCATTTGAGATCATTTGAAAGCCATTTAAAGGTCATTTACTATCACTGCTGTAATGCTCTTTAAATATAACTTTGTTTGCTAACATGCAGTATTATACAATATAAATTAAAACTTCATGAATTTTAAATAGATGTACAGCCCTAATGGCTTAATAACTTAGAATAAAATTTTACAGGACTAATATCATGATTCTACAAATAAAGTTACGAAGCTATTATAATTTTTTCATATTTAAATTAAAAAAATAACTTTGTAACTTTGTATAGCAATAATATTTTGACTCATTTATTTAGATTCAAACCAAGCTTTTTCGAGCGCATAAGGTTTTGAAACCTATGCTTTCATGTGCTTCTGTCTTGGCTATACATCTATTTTCATGAAGAATTCGAAGATACATAAAAATATCTATTATATGATACCACATAAATTTTACATAAATGATATTATACCGTACCCTAATGATCATTTGTAGCATTGTTTCTTCAGTATCATACTCAATTATTTGAGACAGATCATTTACAATATATGTACCAACAGGATTATTAATATAGTACCTTTTTTCCCAAGTCGTAAAAGTAGAAACCATACCAATAAATTTAATATAATATTCATATAACAACATTGTTCGAAGTAAAGTGGTGCTTCAGAATCTAACGGATCCTGTTTTCCTAATTTAATATGCTATTATGAAGGAGTTTTTAAATTTAGAATATGCTATTTAATCCAATTAGAAGAAAATACTAGATGGTGTTACTATTGTAAATTGGGAGAGCGAGTAACAGTGCACAGTTTAGCTCCAATAGTTAACAGGTAATAGGTAAGAATCACTAAGTTTATAAAGGAAATTGAGAGAGCGACTTATAATAGCGATAATAACTATATTAGAGATGATATAATCAATGATATAATCAATCGGAATGGTGATATAATAAGGGGAGATCAGAGATAATCTAATTTAAACAATCGAGAGTTAATCTTAAATGTATAATAAACTAATAATTTAAAAGTGATTTTAACGTTGATCACTATTCTAATAACAAAACAACGTAATCTAAACTGATTGATCCTATTAACAATCTTGTCGTATGT
>CAJVPM010000629.1:0-15715 GCA_910592325.1 Scutellospora calospora
AAACAGTATTTTTTTTTTTTTTCTCGCAAGATACGATAAGTACCCGATAGATTATAATCTAACGATAGAAACTACGATAAAAAAACAAAAACGAAATGGATATTACACATTTGATCAGGTAAAATTTAAAGAAATTAAGAAATTGATTAACGTTTATTTATTTTTTTTTTTTTTGAAATATTCTTATATTTTCATTTCGTTTTTCTAGTCATAATTCAAATTCTTTGAATAAACAAAAACCTCCATCGCCGTTGCCAATATCTCCTCGTAATGAAAGTTTGACATATGCACATAATCAAAAAAGACAAAGTCTTTCTCATAATATGATGACACCTTCACAATCACAAGTTCATCGTGTGCAAGAACATCATCTTCCACCATTTCTTTCACCACCTCTTTCACATGCATCTCAATCTATGTTACAAACTCCGATATCTACATCAATGAATTTATCACAACAACCACCAATGATGCATACTTCTCAACAAACTCAAAATTCAATAGATATGCAACAACAACCACTTCAATCACAAACTACACAACTTCACCAACAACCTCAACAACAACAACAACAACAACAACAATCTCATACACCACCAAATCGTCGAATAGCTCATATTTTATCAGAACAAAAAAGAAGAGAAAATATAAATTCAGGATTTGAAGAACTTAAAAGTATAGTACCAAGTTGTCGTGGATGCGCTGATTCAAAAGCTATTATATTACGAAAAGGTAAATTTTGTTTTATTTTTTTATTTAAAATGCCAAGTAAAATATACGTGAAATGTAAACAGATGAAATGTGATAAAGTGGTACAGATTGATTTCATGTGGATCATATGGATCGTATGGATCATATGAATCATATGGTCAAAATATTGATATGGAATAATCTAATAAAAAAAAAAAAAAAAAGTTTTTTTATATACATATAATATGTCAATGTTTGACAAAATTAGATATCAAGAAAATTAAATTATTTTATTATTTATTCTTTTTTTTATTTATTTATTTTATTTTTATTTTTTTTTATATATTATTATTATTATATATTATATATATATATTATTTTAGCGGCTCATTATATTCAAGCTCTAGAAGCACAAATACAGAAATTAAAACAGTCTAGTAGTGGATCAACGACACCAAATACATCATCAGTAACAACGCCACCTTTAGTATCACCTGTAATGTCGGTGAAGCCCATTTCTTCAAGTCATATACATATGCATGGAGGAATAAATGGTAATCAGATGTACGCAATAACAGATTTTAATCAAAGGGTAGGAGAAGAGAAAAAAATACAACAACAATTAGAACAACAAAAATTTATGGGTCAATGGCAAACGAATCGATTAAATCCAAATTATTTACCAGATACTTCAACAACAACTACTACGTCATCATCATATCAACCATCACATCAATCACAAAATAATCATCACACTCAAACTCATCACCAAAGAAATCTTTCTTATCCAATACCTCGTCATCATCCTCAATATCATTATTCTCATAATAATGAACAACAATTAAAAACTGAAAATATGGATTGGATTCCTGGAGGAGATAAAAATCATCATCATAATAATAATAATCATCATTTTAATAATAATCATAATTACGAAACTAAGATGCATCATCATCATCAATCTTATCACAGAAATTATCATCCTTATCATTCTGATATGAATTCTTCACCTTCAAGATCAAGTCCTCCACATTCTATGGGTAGAGTAATGTTAAAACATGAAATACATGATCAAACTTATAAGTAAAAAAGTTTTTACAATACCTAAAAGTAATAATTACACCTATAAGTATCGATTGACGAATTGTCGTGTCACGTGATACACTAGCATTTATACCAATAATTAACGCATATAGTAATGTTAATAGAAAATTTAATTGGTCAAACATTTGCTACGTAAAGTTTTTTGATGAAAAAAAAAAACAAATATTTGGTAAAAAAAAAAAAAAAAAAAAAAAAAATTAAAAAAAAAACAAAAGGTTCTAGAATTGTTAGCTAGTTTTTTGATTTGAGATAACAATAATAATATTTAGAGATAAGAAAAATAATAAATGTATTCAAATTTTCTGTGTAGAAAGTTTTTTTCCTTTTTTTTTTTTTTTTTAACTTTCGTAAAGTTACACTATTAAAGAAAAACAAAAAAAATTGCGATTAAAACAAGATTCGTGGAACAATTTCGTAAATCCACGCTGGTTCACTAACCTGTTTATTTCATATTGTACTCAATTTTTAAAAATTGTGTTTGATTATTTTTATTATTTTTATTTTTGACTATCACCCTGTTTATCTCGTACTATTTCAAAAAAGTTAATCAGTTTGACTTTTCTTTTTTCTGTGATTTGAAAAAAAAAAACGATTTAAACTTGGGGCTATGACGGAATTTATCGGGAATGTGATGTGACTTGATTGAAAGATTATTGTGATTATGTGTGTGAAAAAGATTTTCTTTTTTTTTTTTTTTTTGTTTATTTTTTGTGTGGCATTATTTCGAAAGTTGTGGGAGGAAAGACGAAGGACACGAGTTGGGGCGCAATTAAACATGTGAACGATTTCATCAAACGATCAAATTGTTAAAATTGAGTAACAAGAAATCTTAGATTTTTATTTTATTTTATTTTAATTTAATTTATTTTAATTTATTTTAATTTATTTTATTTTAATTTAATTTATTTATTTATTGTATATCATCCGGATCAGTTGGATAAAAAAAAAAATGAATATTCATTCAATCAATCAATCTATGCAATCAATGCGTGTTTTTTTTTTAAATTGAGGCTTAAAGACAGCCACCACAAAGATTTTCGTTTGGAGGCTTAATGGGAATAACAAAATAACCTGATTCGTAACCAAATATTGAGATATGTCATGTTTTCCTTGTGATATTGATTTATCGTATCGATTTTTCATTATTATTAATTACTTTATTATTATTAACGTTAATGATTATTATATTAAAGTAATAATTAAAAATTTAAAATTTTCACATTTACTCTGAAGTGGCTTAGAGACCTTGAGAGAATTTGAAGTGAAATAAAAACTTTTTGACAAAATGACAAAAATAGGGGGGGTTTATTTTTAAAAAGTGATATCCAAAGAAGTATTAATATTTTTATCATCGTGTTTGTTATTTAAGGCTTTGTAAAGTTTTCATGAACAACCTGTTTAGGTTCATGCATAAAGGCTGCGTTTCTGATAAAAAAAAACTTGATAATTAAGGTATTGAGCAGCTGAACATCATCTTTGCGTAATGGTTTTTTTTATTAACGATAACCGCTTTTTTTTTTTTTTTTATAAAAATATTTGCGTTTGAAAAATAAGACAAAATTGAATTAATCATGTGTAGACCCGGTTTGATACCTCGTGTACTCTCTCAAAAAAAGGTAAGCTCCTGTTTCTTATTTTTTTATTTTTGGTAAAGATTTTATATTTTTTTCTGAAAGAAAAAAAAAAAAAAAAAAAAAAAAAAAAAAAACCAGAACTGATCACAATTCCAAGATTTTTCATTGTTTATATGAACCTGTTTCTTATATTTCAATTAAAAATACTATATGAAAAAAATTTTGATGATAGTTTCTCACACACATTATATTCCCAACATTAATCTAAAAGTTATATTTCCGTAATTTTTTTACTTGATTTTCTCACATCATGCAAGATAAAAAGATGTCAACATCAGTCACATGGGTTATATGAGAACGGTATAGTAAAAAAGAACAACATCTTAGTCGCGCACGAGCCCCCTTACACAAAAGCCCACCACATGTCTAGTGTAATTTTCATCTCTCCTGCGGCGTTTTTTTTTTTTTTTTGGTATTATAATAAATAGAATAAAAAGAGGCACTCCGGCTGATCAATTTATTCCTTTTTGACACGACATGTTAACTAACCAAAGGAAGAAAAATTAAAAAAAAAAAAATCATTAAGAATATTATTGATTGAAAAGTACCCGATCATTAAATTAAGTTTGTTTCACACGGCTATTGTACGTTTATAGTACATAAGTTACAAAGTACATTATATGTATCTTATCAGTTATTATATATATTTAGTATTACTTATCAGTTATTAAATTCTGCTGTGGCGTATCTTTATACTTTATGATAACGGTTTTTGCGTATCAGTTTCTAATACGTATGCACTAAATATGTACAGTATCAGGCTAAAGTACATAGGCTAAAAAGATAAATTAACTGTGAATAAATTTGTACTTATAGTTTATGGTCAGATGATAAAAAAAAACTTACTGCGCCGACTAAGTATTACACAGTATAATTTCGTGTAATTATATAAAAAAAAAAAAAAAAAAAGTGTGAATAAAGAACGTATTGATGTAGTAATCAATATTATCTCATAATGACAAAAAAAAAAAAAAATTATCTTCAAGATGTAAATCGTTCATTTTTCATTAAAAAAAAAAAAAAAACTCTAGTTTTTAATATACTTCCGCATAAGGTTCCAAAAGGATCTTGAGATCTCATCATGTCGTAAGACCACAGGGGGGAAAGAAAAATATATATATTTATTATTATATTATAATGATTTACTATTTACATTGACTCTCCTTTCCTCATTTTTACCTGATTTGTCATTTGATTACGAAATTTTTGCTGAAGAATGAGTAGTGTGATACACACATTACATAACTATTATGACTATTTTGGTCTCTGAGAGTTTACGTAACCTGGCTACTGTAATTTCGAATCGTAAAAAAAAAAAAAAAAAAAAAAAAAAAAGATCGTGAATTAATATTTAATATTTGCGAAACCACGCGACGCATATTTGCGTTACTTATCATCATATTTACGGACGAATTCTCAAAAAAAAATAATAAAATAAAATTTAACAAATACATACAAATAACAAATAAGCTCACTAAACCAAACGTAGAGATACAGTGTAAATTTAAATGCTTAAATCGCGGTAACATTACCTTAAAGAACAATGTTTCATTAAAAATTTTTTTTTTTTTTTTGGCATAGGTAATTATTGTTTTGATTACGTTAGAAATTTATATTTTAATATTCAAACGCGTAACCTTGTGTCATTGTAGTAATTTTCTTAGTCACGCTGCAACTTATAAAATTTTTTTACCAAATTGTAACCCGGACTCTTACGAAGAAATATTCATGTGACTTATTGAGGAATTTTGTGGCACAAAATTGTTACAAAAGAATTTTTATTTGTTAAAAAAAAAAAATTTTTTTTTTCTCGAAACAAAAAAAAAAGAAAAAAAACATGATAATTTATGATCTTCTTTGCATATCATATTAAAAAAGAATTTTCATCATCTCTTTTTTTTTTTTCAAGGTAGAAGATCATTAATTATGGTCTATCTCGGATCAAAGCGTAAGGATGATCGTTTATCTAATAGAAACGATCTTTATTTTCTAATAAAGATTGATTTAAACTTTTCAATTAGACCAAGTGGGTGCATACATCAAAATTTTAGTTCTTATTATTACCGTATCAAGTTTAGATTAAATTTATATAAACCTATTCATAGATTTAAAATCTGATTTTGATAAATATTTAATTATTATATTTATTATTATTATTATTTTTATTTTTATTTATTTAATAGTAAATAGTTCAATAAATAGTTCAGTGTAAATAGAATAATTCGGTAAAATCTTGAAACTTGGATTACGATTTTTTCAAAGATAATGTATATATGGTATTCCGGAAGGTAAATAATTTAGTTAAGTACTGTACTGCTGTAGTTAGTAGGTGAGTGCTGGCCCAGTGAGTTAGTTAATTAAATGAGTAATTTAGTTAGTTTAGTGAGTAATTTAGTTAGTTAATTCAGCGAGTGAATAATTTAGTTAGTTTTGTGTGTATATTAATAATAACTTAGTGAGTAGTGAAAAAAAAATAGTTAGTGAATAAAAATAGTTCAGAGATTGACTATCATGGAAATAGCA
The DNA here is from genome assembly GCA_910592325.1 of Scutellospora calospora. Taxonomy (NCBI): domain Eukaryota; kingdom Fungi; phylum Glomeromycota; class Glomeromycetes; order Diversisporales; family Gigasporaceae; genus Scutellospora; species Scutellospora calospora. The sequence continues at coordinate 5,952 of CAJVPM010000629.1, forward strand.
GGGAAGTATCAAAGGAAGTATCAAAGAAAATATCAAAGAAAGTATCAGAAAAATAGCGGGTAAGTAACGGAGGTATATCGAATACCGAATAAATTTATTTTAACATACAGTACTGGTACATTAAACACTATGAGTGTATCAGTTACATTTTATTAAAATTTGCGATACAACTATTTTCAATATAACCGAAAGAGGAAGCATAGGAAAACCAATAAAATAAAAGAAATTAAAGTTAGTCTTAATCCTACTTCAGTATCTCAATATTGTAAAAAAAAAAAAAAAACCTAAAATCATAAAAATCATAATAAAGTAAAATTAAAACTGATATGACTAAATCAGGTTAGAATATTTTATCAATTAAATATCTATGATTTCCAAAATAAAATAGGATAAGCTGTTTTGCGCATTTGTTTTAAGTTTATTTCAAATTGATTGGTTCATTAAAAATCCTAAAATCCGCAGTTGTAATGTTTGCCTCTAAGCATTAAGCATTAAATCAAGCCAAATTTCTAAATCTGTTATAGATCTATAATATATATTTCCGGATAATGGTTCATTCACTCCGTATTTATTTATTTATTTTTTTTTTTTAAATATAAAAATTTGGGAAAAAAAAAAAAAAAAAAAAAATCATAAGTTATCTACGCCATCCTATCTTTTTCTTGGAATATAAGAGTATGCAGTTTTACTTTTATTTGCATAATCATCATCCTTGAGCACCTCTAATTTAATATTTTACATTTAATTGCAGGTTTTTCGTTTACATTTATTTTTATTTTGAACATCTGAGCGATAGGGTTTAAATCCTAGTACCTTGGAGAACTTTTTTCCATGATAAGCATTCCCGTTGTCACAAATAAAAATGATGATATAAAGGTTTCTTCATGCAAGGCATGTGGATAAATGATCTCCCTAAATCCTTTTTCCTTTTGTATATAATGATAACATAACTTTATAAAATATAGAAACTCATAACATCTAGAGTATTATTTTTTAAAATAACTAGTATTTAAATAGTATACCGATTACTTTAAAAGTTCCATTTACGAGACTATTAGGTCTAACCCACGGGGTCTAGATTTTTACCTTTTTTGGAGATGTTTGTAACATTTTTTTATGATAGAGTTGGTAAGAATTATAATTCTTTATTTGTTGTTTTTTCTTTTTTTTTCCCCCTTTTAAGCAAGTTATATGGAATACACTTTAATGGATACGATTGACATATTATTGACATGTTTGTGACACATCATCGTGACCTATTTTCGATTTGTTGTATTTCTTGTTTGATTACTTGTCTTTTATTTTTTAATTATTATAACGATAAGTTTATCGTTATACTTTTTTTTTTTTTACTAGTTTGTGTCAATCAACAAATAGTTATACGATGACACATTACAATTAATGCAATGATCCAATAACCGATAAGAAGTTTGTATTTATAAAAGTGTCACGTTATATCTGATATCATTTATTCTACGTACAGTACATATCTGATATGTACGAACGTACGTACATACGTACATACATACATACTTTCATAGATATAATGATCACTGCACGAGATCGCGTTACGCTCACAAATATTTTACATCACACGGAAGTTACAAATACGAAAATTATAATTGGTTGCCATTAGCATTACGAATTTAGTGAATTTAACGGATTACATGTAAGAACGATGATACTTAACCAGTAAAGTTTAGAAAAATACTTTTTTGTTATACGATATTTAATAGTTTAACTGATCATCGGGCGAATATTATATATATATATATATAAACTGTATAACAATTGTAAAACTAGTATATAAATTACAGAGTTTTAAACATTTTCGTGGCTTATTCTGTTATTCCAAAAAAAAAGAAAAAAGTAAACCATGTTTACATCAAACTCGGTCTGACCATTTTTTAATTTAAATTGGTTATATTAATGTTACTTTTATAGGTTATTTAAAATTTTTATGTGATTTATCAAATTCTCACTGTATTATAATATCAAAGTTCTGCGCAATTGTTCTGCGTAATTGTTCTTTAACCTGTTAAATATCTAGTTAAATTTAAAGTTCATTATTTGGCTTGTTTCTTTTCCTTTTACATACCAATTATATATTAATGTAGAATGTTCAAATATGCGCCTTCAATTAAAAGGTCATCTGTACGATAACTTTAAGATTGATCTTTGCTTTTTAAAACTTGGCAACGAATAACCATCTAGGGTTTTATTGTAAAGTTATAATACTGTACTTACCTGATTATATCACGATTTTCACCAAATGCGCGCTAATTGAAAAAAAATTTCTTGTGCATATTTGCTCACGAGTCGCAACACGAGGACACCAAAATAAGTCGCGAAATTTGCGTTACTCCCTTATAATACTTTATTATGATACTTTATTATGAAATTTTACTATAAATTTTTAAATTAACAATTATCCCTTTTTAAAATTAATGCAACATTATTTATTTTCTTTAAAATGCAAATCAATTTTTTTATTATTATTATAATAATAAAATAAAATAAAAAATTTTTTTTTCTTTAATCATTCCTCTTTTGTAAACGAAAGGCGTCGGTCCTGTCCACTTTACCAAAAAAAGTATCATTAATACTTTTAAAGGTGAACCCTGATTCTAAAGTAATTCACTCATATAACATACCTTATAACACTATCGTGTATCGGTTATACAACGTTTTATAATAACGCCTTCTTTTTTTAACAATGAAATTTATAATTTAAATGATTCATGATTTTTTGATCAACAATCAGAAGGAACATGAGGGACGCGACAAACTAATTGATTTGTTATATATTAACGGTGAAACATTTTATTCGGGTACACTTGATTACCTTAAAAATAAAATTTTTACAATAATATATATATTTTAATGTATAAATGAATCATCGCTATTTTAATCTTTTTAAATTCTATTGGAATATTTTAGTATTACATACGTAATATGTTTTAACACTTTATCGGTTATACTTTTTTTTTTTTAATATTCGCGATGTTTTTCACAATAATGAATCACGGGGATTTATTTCTGATTATTTCTTGTTATATAAACATTAAAGCATTAGGTAAGTCATAAATAAATATCATGATTCGATAAATATATTTTTAACTATTTTTCTAACTGCTAATTTATTATACTTTTTTTTTTTTTTTTACATAATGGTTGGTTTTTTGATCACGTGATTAATACAACAACAAGTAAGTTTTAAACAAGTAAGTTTTAAACAAGTAAGTTTTAAACAAGTAAGCTTTTAAACAAGTATACGAAAGACTATGATTTCTGATTGTGTAAATATTAATTACTCTTACGTAAAAATAAAGTCACCAACATGGAAATATCTACTATTATTATTAATTACTAATTTTAATGTTAATTTTATTTGTACCCATACCGTTATCGTTATCTTTATTTTAAAACTATTAAATATATATATATGATTTGTACTCCACTTGTATTCTTTTATTCTCTTCATTAAAGAATTTAATAGAATATTACAAAAGAAAATTCGAATATTCACATAGAATATATCACATTCTTTTTTTATATTAGATTCTTTTAACATTATATGAAAGTTTCAGGGTATGTACTTATTTTAAAGGATCGATTTTAAAATTACTACTATTAGGATAAATTAAATTTTCTTTTATGTGTACCCTGGCATTGTAATGATAATAAGAAAAGCGTTAGTTATAATTAGATTAAATTTAATAATATAACGTGATCACTCCTTGGTACTTCTCGACCATACCAACTACATAGTTACACGTAAACTTTACGCGTGGTTGGTAACATTTTCACGTGATGCAAATTTTAATTTATTATCGAAACGTAATATGATTTGTTATAGAAAAAGTGGTCAATTTTAATTGATCGGTATGATGCATGTCACATATATAAATGTAAATAATTTTAAATTAAATTGTCAAGACTTTTTTTTTTTTTTTTTCTATACGTAATTCAAAAAAAAAAGTTCCAAAACAATGGAAAAATTAAGCGGACAAGAATTAATCCAACAAGCTGGTCAACTAATTGCAGAAAATAAATTAGATGAAGCTGTTAAAATTTTTGGCTTTCTTGTAGAAAAATTACCCGATGCATATTTACCGTTGTTGAGTAGGTGTACCTGGTATGACAATTTTAAATTTATTCTTATTATTATATTTTGTTTAATTTCAAAAAAACCCCCCTAAATATGTTACTAAAATACATAATATATATATTACTTTATTATTTATTCACTATAATATTTATATATATATAAAATATATTTTAGTTTGATTCAATTAGAGAGATATGAAGAAGCAAAACTTGACGGTACTCCGTTTTTTTTTATTCTTAAAACATTTATTTCAAATTTATCTTTCAATTCTAAAATATTCTAAATAAAATTGTTTTTTTTTCTAGCTGAAAAGATCCTTACTTTACAAAATGTTCCAATTAGTGATGATATTGCACCTGGAAATTCAACTTTACATTCTGTTGGATACATTCGATTGGCTAAATGTTATAAAGAACTTGGTCAGGTAATTATTACTATTATATTTTTAAATTTTAATATATATCTAATATATCAGTATGATTATGAATGATTAACACATATTATTTTAAAAAAAAAAGGTTGAAGAAGCTGAAAAATTAATTAAAAAACGTCAAGAACTTGAAAAAAAAGTAAAATCTAATAAAGATGTTAAAAACATTATTACTAATTTATCAGATGAATCTGATAATGAAAATGCAATTCCGGAAAAGTCTTCTACAAATAAAGTTGCCGAAAAATTAAGATTACAAGGAAATGATCTTTATAAAAAACAAAAATATAAAGAAAGTTTAGAAAAATATTTGAAAGCATTTGAAATTAATCCAAATGATTTATTAGTTAATTCTAATTGTGCTCAAGTTTATTTGAAACTTGGTAAATTAGATGAAGCTCTTGATCATGCCGAAACTTGTATTCGTCTTAATTCAAAATGGGCAAAAGGATATTATCGTAAAGGTATCTATCTCTTATTTTACTTGCCTTTTTTATTAAATATTTAGATTAATTTAATTTATATCTATTATTATCAAACAGGTTGTGTATTACTCGAGAAAAAGAAATTTCAAGATTCAATTTCTGCATTTCAATTAGCAAAACGTTACGGTGCTCAAGAATCTGATCTAGAAAAAAAAATTGAGTCAGCTAATAAACAAATTAGACAACATAATAAAAATATTTCTAATAATAATAATAATAGTAATAATAATTTTCTCGGTATTCCTTATAAATTTAATAATTTAAATTCATTCACTATTTCTGCATTGGTGATTTCTTTAATTTCTATAATTGCTTGGTTTTTTATTGATATTTCTGTTTTTAATTCCCTTAAAAATTCCCTTTTGTGGACTTTTAAATCTTATTTTGGTGATATTTGGTAACCTCTATTTATGTAGTTAATTGATTCGTTGTTGTAAATGAATTTTGTACATGTTAATTCTTCTTTTTCAATACATGTAAACTAATTACTACTATAGCAAGTGTTATTCATTATTTGCAGCAATTGTACGTACGTACGTACTGTACGCAAATTTCATTTATGTATCATGATTTGTTAATATGTAAAAGTTTTCAATCATTTTAAATTTTTAGTAAACATTAAATTCTAGAAACGCCATTAAATGATGGGTTAGATAATCTTTTGATAATTTTTAAAATGTATGATCTATTGTCTTTTTTCATTATAATATTCATTACAGTAACACTTTATTTTATTTTATATATCTACTAATTTGATTTTAGAGAGATTCTCTAACAGCCATATCGACAATGTGTCTGTGATCAACACTAGCTATAAATCTGGCTAACCCTAACCCTAACTCTAAATCAGGCCCAAAATTGCAATAGGTAAAAAAAGTTGACGGTGAAATTAGTTAATATTGTTTTATAGACCTGATAATTGTCTTATTTCTTTCCCAAAATATCAGCTAATAAAAATTACTCCTCTAATATAAAAAATAAAGAAATAATTTTTTTTTTATTAATTTTATTGTTAGTATAAAATTTAAGATTTTAACAAGAAATTATATAAGCATAATTTCGCAATTTTTTTATTAGAATTTTAAAAGTATTTTATAAACAAAATTTTTAATATTAATATATTTTTTTTAAAAAAAAAAAAAATCTTTTTTTTATTATATAACAAAAGATTTATATATAATATCTAATTTGTAATTTTAATAAATAAACAAAAAAAAGCATAAAACATATAGTGTACTAACAAGTTTTATTTTATAAATAAAGTAAAATTATATAATATATATATTACTTAGGTAATTTTGTTTTTTATTTTATTATAAAAAAGCACATAAAATATATTATAAAAAAAATATAAATTAAGCTAAGTTAGTTATATAGTTGCTTTTTTCATTTAATTTTAAACTTATTTGATTGCTTAAAGTATCTAAATAAAATTTATTATAAAGTAGATTTTTTTTTTAAAAAAATAGTTTATTTAAATAAATTCTTATTTTAATAATCTACAAAAAGTTACTATATACTAGTATTTCTATAAACCTAAACTAAACTAAACTTTGATTAGGTTCAAATTCAGGTTTAGTTTAATAGTGAACTGAACTTAAACTTTTTTAAAAAAAAAAGTTTGGTTCAAGTTTAGTATTAAACTTTTAATTTAAGTTCAGATTTAGTTCAGATTTAGGTTTAATAATCTGCAAAATTTGAAGTTCAGTTTAGATTTAATAAACTTGGTTTATAAACCTGATCTGAACTGAATTAAATTTAAGAATATTACTTTTAAAATTTTAGTAATTTTCATAATTTTATTAATAAAATTATGTAAATTGCTATTATTCTCAAAATTTTACTAATAAATTCTATTTTTATTATGTAATTAACTTTATTTTTTTTTTATCTTTAGCAGTCATACTAATACTTTATTAGACTTTTTAATACTATATATATTTCAAAGAATTTAACTAATTTCTTAAGTTTAGTATTATCTAGTTCCTATATAGGGCTTAAGTATGATGTTTTGCACTATCTAAATTGGAGATAGACCACCTTATTTGACTACTACCCTACAATAGGATACTACCAATTTGATGATATCTTTTTTGTAAGAAAGCAAAAAACAAAAAAAAAATTTTCAAGAACATAAAAAAAGAGGTATAAGGATAGACAATAAAAGATACAAATCAAGAAATAAAAGAGAGAAGAGATAAAGAAAGAAAAAAAAAGAAACGTAAAATTTGCATTTTACAAATATCAGATAATTATATTTTAAGCCTGTAATAGGCTTTAAAAATTATAGACTATACTAAATAAGAATTACTCTACTATTTTTTTATTTAATAGAATATTTATCAAAAAACTATATAGGAAAGAAAAAACTTTGACTTAATTATAGAAGGTCAGTATAGGTCACTAGTTAGTCTGGAAGCAGTATTTTGAAGTTCTAGTATCTTCAAAGTATATGTATAGTCATGTTTGTATTACTATTTTGTTTCTGACCTAAGTTATTAACAAATCTGTTTAGGAAATAAACACTGCTAACTGTTTTAGTGATTTTATGTATTGATCTTTAGGAGGAGTAAACTAAAATGTCTACTTTTTACAAAATCTTTGAAGAAAAGTAAAGGTAAAAGATGAACTAACTTTGTAGCTTTTATAAGTCTTTGAACCTTTGCAGGTATTCCTTGTAGATTTTACAGTTATATAAAACTAATATATCCAACTTTGTTGTTTATCTAAAAGAAAAACTTTTGCTTTCACAACTACTTCTTCTATAGTCCCAGAGTGCTTTAAACTATTCCACAAAGCTATAACTTCTTTTTTAATTCTATTTCAATGTCCAACAATGTGAGTATAGTACTCTAAAAAAATTTTTTTTGAAGGTTAATATATTAACTATATCATTTTTCTGTAGTTCAGCTTTTTGAAAAGTTGGTTCAAATAATCATTGAAGAGAGTTTTGTTTATTACTATAATTAACTTTATTCTATATATAAAAATATATTATATTAATATATTTTATATTTTTTAATTTTAAAAAAAAGATATTTAATTTTAAATTTTTGATAAAAAAATTTAACATTAAGTATCTTTTCTTAAAATTAAAAAATCTAAAATAAATTTATATTAATATAACATATTTTATATATAGAACAAAGTTACTTAGAATATAAAGATAGAATTAATTAGTAAAATTTTAAGAATTATAAAAATTGCTATAATTTTCAAAAATTTACTAATTAATTCTATTTTTTTTTTTTTTTTTTTTTTTGTTATTAAGGCTATTTCCTTGGCCAATTAGATTTTTATTAGTTTGTTATTGCAGAACTATCACATAAACGGTTTTCTAAGATTTTATAGTTATATGATGAGTATACAACAAGCTACATGTACAACTTTAGTTATTATTTAATTTAAGTAGTCCGCTATACAGACGATCGACCATCTGTTAGTTCTACACTATGCTGCCATACCTGCAACCCGCCTGTGAGTTACCTATTTAAACACTCTGATCATTAACCCTTCTCCATCCCAAACTAACATCACCACTATGACTAATCGTTTACGCCAGCTGGTTCACCTGCGGATCCATTTCTCTGTACAGCTTAGATCCTCTCAGGATGCGTATGCCCAATGTATTGTGAGCCGCAGAGCTCTAGTTAACCTCGGAAGTATTTCCTACCAAAGTGGTCATGTGCCTATTTCACAGATTCATCTGGATTAGACCCTTGTTGATGTTCATACAAACCCAGTTCCTGCTGTGGCTATCTACCAAATATAGTCCTCCAAGTTCTAGCCAGATGTTTCATAAGGTAGATCTTTCCAATTTAGTTAGCTGCCAAGCCAAGTTGGTGTTGACGCTAATGCAAGGCATCAGGCTGCGTTACACAGCAAACTTACTCATACCTATCAATCTTACATCCTTCATACTTAGGTTTTTTACTAGATCAGGCGTTAACTGGCTTAACTGTTAAAATCCATACTACTTCACCAAACTCGGGATTTCTACCATGCAGGTCCCCTGCCCATAGATCCTATCAAGATTTATTTATATAATGTAACTCGAGCATTGCATCATACTTCCAATGTCTGATTGACATTGGTGCAATATGATTTACAGGGTTGTAACCACCAGAAATGAGCAGAGTTTACCATAAGTTGAGTACAAAGGTCTAGGTAATTATTCAAATTCGTCGACAGTGGGATTTGAACCCTAGACCTCTTGCATAGTGGTCTGGCAATCTAACTACTACACTAAGATCACCAGACCCACTATTTTTTAGATATTAAATTTATATGAATTTATAAAATTAGATTTTTTTTTGATCCAATTTAAATAAATATTATTCTAAATTATTAAAAAATAAAATTTATAAAACATGAAATTATATATATAATATATATCAAACCAATTATATATACCTAAAACCAATTATTCTTTTTTAAATTTATATGAATAAGAATAAAATACTATAAATATTATATATAATATTACAAAGTTAAATTGTTTAATATTAAATATACTCACACACAACTCTTTCCGATGATCTTTTTTTCCAAAAATTCGGAAAAGCTAAAAACAAAAATTTATTGGAGATAATGATGAAGAAGGCTCTTTTACAATATAACAGTTTTTATAGAGGTCAACTGGTGCTTCGGGGACTCCTCTATATATTTAACATGCAAGCTAAAAGCGATATTATACAAGATAACTGGCAGGTGGAGCCCTTGTATAAAAAATTTTAGT
>CAJVPM010000630.1:0-15708 GCA_910592325.1 Scutellospora calospora
TCGACAGTGGGATTTGAACCCCAGACCTCTTGCATGGCGGTCTGGCAACCTAACCACTACACTAAGATCGCCAGACCATTTGAATATGATTTCTGTTCCCTATCTAGATCATTACTTTTATAAGAATTCTCTTTTTCTTTCAAGGAGACTTCTGGCTTGTACATTCTTCTTTTTCTTTTGTCTTTAACTAGAAATATTTCTTTTTCTTCTATTCATTCAGTTAGTACCTTCTTTCTCTTTCTACTTAAACTACTTGTTGAGTACTCTTCTTTTTCTGTTTGAATGGACAGTGATATTCTTTTCTTTTGTATTTCTTTAAGCTCTTGTTTTGCTTGAGTCTCTCTTGTTTCTTTTATCTTCTTTTCATTTTGTGGTAGCTTTCCTTTTTTTGAGTTCTCTTTCTCAGTTTCTCTTTTTAGAATTAGATTTAATTGATCAAATTCATCTTTCTTTTTTTTTTAATCTTGTCTTAGCTTCTTCATACTCTCTTTTGCAGTCAAAATAGATAATATACTATTGGTTGCCATTAACAAATTTTTTCTGAATTGATTTGATATGCTTGTTTCCTTTAATGACCACCTAATTGATTTTTCTCTTTGCTTAGCATTGTTTCCTAATATTTTGACTGCTGTTACCTTTGCTTTGATTTTTCCTTTCTCTTTACACACTTCTGATTTAGATATCCATATACTAAAATCCAAAGATATACTACTATATTTTGCCTTTTCTATCTTTGCTAGTTGCTCTAATTTGTCTTTTATCTCATTCTTATAAGGAAAGATTTCTATACTATTTTCTATAAGTTGGACATCTTCTATACCTTCTAGTGCTTTATTTCTTTCCTTTTTTTTGATACTGCTATCTGCTATTTCTTGGTGCTATATATCTTGATTCATAGACTCAACTAATTTTACTTCTATAGTGTTCTTTGTTTGTATTATCTGCTCTTTCTCAATTCTCATTTCTATTTCTTTTACTGCTTCATTTATATTTTCTTGTTGAATAGTTATTACTTCTTATTCTCTTTCTAGAACCTTTTTAACTTTGTTCACTCCTTCTGTAAAAGCAGCTCTCTTTAATGTGATATGCTATTGCCTTGCCAAGATAATTATCCTTTATCTATATTCATTGCTTTTGCAACTATTTCATCAAAGTGATCTGCAAGCCCTAGTACTGATATATTACTTTCTTGGATAATTTCTCAACTATACTCTTTAGTAATCTTCTTAATAAAGTATTTTGAACTCTCTGCATTCCACATCTTTTTTCTACTGTAACTTGTTATTCTATTATCTTCGTGCTGTATTTGACTTTAAAATCTTGTACTTTTTTCCAAATTCTTTATAACTTTTTCTTTTTCCTATAAATTTTCTAGTTTTAGACTTACGCGTTGCTTTTCTATTAGTTGTCATATAGTATATCTTGTAAGTATTTGTTATCATATTTGTTTGTTTTTTTGTTTTTCTATGTGATTGTATTATGTAAACAGATCTGTAATTCAGTGTGAAACTAAATCTTCTAGTTTTTTGAAAAAAAATTTTTCGTAGTGATTTTCTAGAGAAAACCTTCTAAAGTTCTTTTGGTTTTTAGTATTCTTCTTGTTCTTTCTAATGAAATATCTGTATTTTTAAGTCTTCTTTCTTTTTCTTTAATGCCTTTTAGACTATTTTTTATTGATATTCTTGTAAAAACTTGTATATTTCTTTAGCTTTAGAAATAGTCAAAATGATCTACAGGAAGAGTTTTTGATAAGTATATTTTTTCATTGAAATTTTCTTTTACTTGTTAAGAAAGTATAATTGTTTTTTCTGTTTTTATGAGTTTATCTAGATTTATACTAAGAAAAAGATTTTCAAATATATCTAATTTATTTTCTATTATCTGGTTCGAAGTTTCTATTTCTGTTGGTATTGTTATTATTAAGAAAATATATATTTTATTTATTACAGAAACTTGATTTTCTGTAAAAACTAAACTATGATTTGTTACAAGAGAATTTTGATTCCAAATGCTTAAGAATTTATTAAGGGTATTTAAGGTTCAAGATTATAATTGTTGAGTATTTTAGATATTTATTTTTGAGGTATTGATTAAAAGTAACTATTTTGAGAAATTTCTAATTTAGAGAAGATTGTTGAGGTAAAGTCTATATTTTTAAGTTTTTATATATTACAAAAGGTAAATCTAAAATATTTCACAAATTTGATATATAGATGCTACTGAGTTTTAAAAATTTTCTTTAAAACTTATTTGTTTATTACTATTACTAGTTGCCAATTTTGTTTTTCATAATATTTAGCTAATCTGTCACTATTATAATATTTTAATAATATTTTTCCTTCTAAATTTTGATATTTATAAGCTCTATTATTCAATTTTAATTGAACTATAAAGAGTCTACTTTTTTTGTCTTCAAATTTAGCTAATTTAGAATTTTCTAAATCTTTTCTTTGTATTCAAACTTTGTCTCTAATTTTAAATTCTTTTTTTTGATTATTTATATCGAATCTAACTTTTTGTTTCTTTTGAGATTTCTCTATATTTCTACAAGCTTCACTATGTTAATAAGCAAGTTTATCTGTTAACTCAAATACTCGTTATAATATACTATTTTCTAAAGTTATTTCTTTGTCTGCATTTATGTTTTCTACAAGAATGAGAGTTTTAATTAGTATCTTAATCTGATGTCTATAGATTAATTCAAAAAGAGTATATTCTGTTGTAGAATATCTTTTTGTTCTATATGCTAATAAGATAGTAGGTATATATATATTCTAGTTATTATCTTGTTCTTTTACTTTTGCAAGAAATTTGCAAAGAATTTTGTTTAATCTTTCTACTATTCTATTTATCTTAGAATAATAAGAAGAAGAAAATGTATACTTAATTAAAAACTTTTCACAAAGTATTTTAACTATTTCACTAATAAAATTCTTTTTATTATCTGAAAGTATTACTTGAGATACTCTATGTCTACAAACAATATCTTTAAAAATAAATTTTGCAAAGGTTTTTGAACCTTTGTCTGGTATAGTTTTAGCTTTTAGCTATCTCATTAAATAGTCAGTAGCAATAATCATATAGTGATTATTTTGTTTAGTAATTAGGAGAGGTTCTACTAAGTCAATTCTAATTCTTTCAAAAGCTTGTTCTATTTGAATAAGGTGAAGAGGTTTTTTTCTTTTTGTCTTTTCTCATTATTGGTATACTTCTTATACTTGAATATAATTCTTAATATCTTTATATATTTGGTCTTAATAGTATAAGTTTGCTATTTTATAGTATATAGTATCTTAGAAGTAAGCAAATAGTCAAGTCTACTTCTGTATAGAACAAAGTAAATATTGGTTAGACTCAACATACAGAGCAGGCTTTAGTAAACTTCATAACTATGAGAACTAAGTATATAGTGAGCGTTTTTACAGAAAACTCCTATTCAACTTCAGTAACTACCTCTTCATTAAATACTGAAGTTACTTGCTATAATTAATTCCTACATAAATATAATTATTCTACTCTTAATTCAAACCAAACCCTAGAATTATTTATTCAATATTTAACTAAACTTAATCACAAACTTCCTTTTAAAATCTCATATAATCCTAAGCTTAAGAAAACTCACATTTATATCGATATACTTGATTGCTTATTACTATACTATACCATATTCTATCCTACTAACTATTCTAAATTTTTTAATCTACTAATTAGATTACAAATTCCAAACAACTCTCTACTACTTAATATTATAATACATAACATAAAAGGATATAACTAACTATTTAAAAGAAAATTATAGGAAGAATATTGCCTTACTCATAATCTATATATTATAAGCCTTACTAAAACCAAAATATTAGCTCAATATACTTCACTTCATTTTTTTAATACAAAAGACTTGTCTTACTTTTGAGCTAACTCTGAGACCTCTGCAAAGGAAACTTGTATTATAGTTAATAACTCAATTAGACTACACATACACAATATTCATACACATTTAGAAGGAGCTATTACTATTAACTTTTTCTTTAAGAGCAACTTTAAATTCAGAGTTATATCTGTTTATTTATCTAGTACAAATCTACTAACTAGACAAGTAACACAAAATTAAATTATCCATTAGACTTGAAATGCTTTATCTACTAACTTACTTCATATTATCTTAGGAGATTTTAACTCAAACACAGAATATCAAGCTCCTCACTCTGCTAAAACCAAGCTACTACTTGACAAAGTAGTCACTTTAGTAGCTATATAGATTATATATAGATACATTATTCTACTATACCATATTTTCTAAACTTTACACTCACAGATCCTAATACTATCTCTAACAGTGATCACCAAATCCTTACCTCCTCAATGTCTTTTCCTTTTGCTCTTCAAAATAGGATTAGATATAAAAATAATATTTGACGTAGAATATTTGACTATAAGTCTATAAACTCTGAATTATAAGAAGAATTCACAAAACTCAGTTTTACATAACTTAAACCAAAACAAAATATCAACAAACTTAATTTATATGGAATCACTTGAAAAAAGCTAGTATAAACTACAAATAAGTATCTCTAAAGCTACTCTTTCAAAAATTCTTAACAAAAGATTTAAAGCTTCTAACTTCTAACACTAATACATATCTAAAGCTACTGACTTGTACTAGGATCTTAAAGCTTTAGGAAGTATAATTCAAACTATTAAAAAAGTTATTAATAATAACTTACCTATGCCAAGCTACATAACTACAACAATTTAACAACTTAACACTAAATATGAATTTGAAATTCCAGCACCTCCTTTATCTTTATAACATCTGGCTGATTAAGTTATTACTACTAAATAGTATTAGAAAACTCTTTATCATGCTTGCAATTTAGAAAACAATAAAGCAACTCATGAGCAGATCTAGAAAGCTCTGAATAAATATTGTGACAATATTCAAAAAAATCTAACAAAAATAATAAATAGCATATTAAACAGATACAAGAATCCAGTTAGATTTGATAATATTAAAACTAATAATGATCTATTACAGAATCTGAATCTATCAAACAAACAATCCAAAATTATTTCCTTAACTAAACAGCTCTTTGACCAGTTAACTTAAATATTTTTAATTTAAATTAGATTACTGAGTATATCCCAAAATCTGATATTCAAACAAACTAGTACTTAGATATCTTTCAACCAATACAAATTGATAAAGTTTAACAAATAATCAGCAAACTTCTAAATGGCAAGGCATGTAGACTATCAGAAACTAGTTATAAAATATTTAAATATTTAAGCATACTATTTCTAAAACTTATTACTGAACTTTTAAATGAATATTTAACACGTCAACAAATTCTTAAATAGTGAAAAGATGGTCGTATCTTTCTAATATTTAAAAAACTATCATTTGATAATGATCTTTCTAATACTAGACCAATTAGCCTAATCGAGCATGTCAAAAAACTTTACACCAAAATACTAACTAATCGACTCAATATTATTTTAACTAAATATAATATACTATTCCTCTTTAATTATATTGCACTACTAGGTAATAGTACTAATATATCTATTAATTTTTTTTTAAATTCGGCAGTCAGGCCACACTTTATTGAAAAAATTTTTGTATTACCAAAAACCAACAAATAATATATCTATTAATATTCTTAATAATTTTATAGAAGATACAACATGTAATGAAAAAGAACTCTGGCTCTTATCTCAGAATATGAGCAAAGCATATGACTTAGTTAACTTCGATCTTTTTTTTTTTTTATTATAGAATGAGGCCTTGTCTTAGTTTTTATTGAGTTTGATAATATAAAATCAACAGAATTGTGTTATATTAATAAGCTACTGTTACCTAAGCTAGGGCTACTTTACTTCTTGGCCTGTACTCTACTAGAGTGGGCTAATGACCTCATCTAGATTTGGGGTAGAATGTTGCCGATATAAGTGTCTGATATGTTGGATATAAGGTATGCTTCTTTCTATCATTGTAGTTTAGCAGAAGTATCAGTTATAGTAGTATTAGTTGCAGTGTTGTTAATTAGTATATTGAAAGTATGTATCTGGTCTGAATGGAGTAGAGTTTAGTTTATAGTGGAGATTTGTTAGCAGCGAGGAAGCCAAATTTGTTTGTAGACTTTGCAAATGATTTTGTGTAGGATTATGACTATGTGTGGAGTATTGTTTGAGCTAGTTATCAGGTTTTGGAATGAATTTGTGTTTGGAGTTTCGTGAATTAAATCTTGGAGCAGTGGAATCTATTGGTAAAGTAGTTAGTTATGTTTTCGATAGTCTGTAGAGTAAGGTTGTTAGAATTTATATTTTTGTTGGTATATTTTGTTATCACAGTAGTTAGGATAGTTTGGATATTTGGATTGTTGTTGGAGCAGATGAGCTAGTGTATATTAGATTCAGATTCGAGTTGGCAGCATAAACATAGATCTGTGATTGTCTTGTTGAATTGATATTTGTGTAGGTTTTGTGTTGTTGGGAGTTCGTTCATTAGAAATTTGATTTTGAAGGCTTTGAGTGTGGAGTACTTCAGTGAGATATATAAGCTATTAGAATTGTTAAATAAGTTAATATATATATAGAAGAGTGTCCAGTTAGTAGTAGTGCGTCTAGTATTCCAGTTTGCTATTCTTTGTTATGAGTGCTATGTGGCAGTATGGGTTGCTTGTTGGATATGTCTGATGGTATTTCTGAGTTTATTGTTGATTGTATTTTGTTGAAAGAGAGGTATAGCTATATTGTAGTCAATGTTGTTAGAAGTAAATTTAATTATTAGTATATTGAGGGAGTTGGTTTGTGGTATATGAATATCTGATAGGGTGAAGTCAAGTTGAATATTTTTTCATACAGTAATGATGAATATTAAGTGCCATAAAGGCCAGTCTTTTGTTTTTTGTATTTTGTTTAGTCTGTGTGATGACTAAGATAGTAAGAAAGAATAGGTATTAATAATAGATTTAGAGGTAGTATAAATATTGATTTGGCAGTTATTGTTCAGAGTTAGGAGAATTGTGATGATTGCAGTGCAGTTTGCACGTAGTAGGGACTACCATTAGATTATTTATGTAGTAAAGTTAGTAGTGTGGTCAATAGTCTAGGTAAAGCTAGTACTTGTTTGCAATAATTTGGGTTAGTTGATGTAGGCTTAGATATCAGCTATATGTTTAGATATTTTTGAATTACAGAGGATTATTTCTGTTAGGAGGTCAGTTGTAGGTCCTAGTATTAGAATAGTAGGTATAAGATCAGTTAGTGTAAGTAGTTGTATTATAGTATTCATATTGTTGTTGCTTGTATTGATGTAGTAACTTGATAGAAGGGCTAGATGGATATCATTGATATCTATTTGTAATAGATGAGTATGTGATATGTGAATAGGGAGTAGTTGTTTAGATGTAGTTATTATGATACAGTGATTGAACTTGTTAGTATAGATAGTAAGGTTACAGCCTGTACATCTGTGAAGTTTTGTTTTGTTTGATATTGTATTGGATATCCAATGTATGAGTTTGGTGTTTGATTGGATGTAGTTGGGGCTTCTGCTGATTATTTTGCGATTGTTGTATGTAGTAGTTATCTAAGTATAGTTGGTAGGTTTGATAGCTGTAAGTATATATGGATTAGGAGAGACTAGGATATTAGTTGTATTCTGGAAGTTTGAGGTATAGGAGTTGAGCAGTATGATTAGTTGTTTAAACCAGTTAGGAACTGGTCTACGAGGTATTTTATTTGTGGTATGAGCTATGTTTTGCCATGTAATAGATGTAATATGATTATGATTAGTAATTTGTTCAATTGCATGGATGTTTTTCTTGTTTGTATAGGTCTTGATTGTATGTGGGTTATTGCATAGCTTAAGTAGTTTGTCAATACTAATTCCATTGATTTTGAGAGAAGTTGGCCAGAAGGATATTCTACTACTAAGTGAAATATCTAGTTTATGTATTTCAATAATAGTAAAAGCAGTTGTAGTATGGTAATGAGAGGAAGGTAGGATGAATTCTGATGAAGAGAGTATATTTGTAGGAGTAAGAGTCGCATTTTGTAATTGTTGAAGTCATATTCTAGTAGTTATATTGTTGTTGTGGTAGATATCATTGAGAAGAGTAGTTATATATATGATGAGTTGACATGTTTGATTGTCCCATAGATGTTGTAGATTATAAATTCTATGATAAAAGAGTGTAGAGTTGAGTATTGAGGTAGCTATTTTGGCTTTGTATTTAGTTATTGTAGTATATTTGTTAGTAATTTTGTTGCAGATAGATTGAGGAATATTAGTATTTAGAATTCGATAGTTGAATCGTGGTATGATGATGGTATTGATAATATAAATGCATTGCTTGTCTGTTATGTTTTTTCTTTTAAGGAGATTTGTAGTCTGGTATATTTCCTATGTAATAATATTATAGATTGAAGCAGTGTTATACACGGATGCTATCTCATCAAAATTGCATCGACGCAAACAGTCCCAGACAGTGTTCCATATCCTGAACAATGTCCTATGTCTATGATAGTTGTTCCATGTCATATAGTTTATCGAAACCTGATTGGCTAATACAGCTATCCTTATTATAATTTTAATTGTCTGGGATGAAAAAATTTGGCAGACATATCTAGGATGTCTTATCTCGGACTGTCCACTGTCCGTGTCCATGTCCTATAACAACACTGGATTGGGCTATAGTTTTTATATAAGGTGAAGTAATAGCTGAGGAATCTAAAGGTATCTTTTATATTGATAGGAGATATTGTAGTGTTTTGAAAGTGAATAGTTTTGTTGTAGGAGGAGGTGTTGTTGCTGCAAAGGAATAATTTGGTTAGATTAACTGTGATTCTTGCAAGTTTGTAGAATGAAGAAACAGTTTCAGTAATTTGTTGTAGTTGTAGTTGTGTAGGGGCAATCCAAAGAGTGTCATCTATATATGCTAGAACTAGTGTATTATAAGATAGAGTTTGTTTATATAGTGTAATAGGATTGTTAGTGGTAGATATAGTATAGCCTGTATGTATGTTAGTAATTGATGAGAGTAGAGGATCATAGTAGATATGCTAGAGTAGTAGAGTGATTGTTTTGTCTTAGTCAATTCTGTTATATACTGAATATGGTTGTATATATCCTAGATTTGTTATGACATGATTAGAGCATTGTGAGTGAATGTCTAAGATAATGTGCTAGAATAATTTAGGGATTTTGATTCTGTTGAGTGCTTGTATGAGTAGAGGTATATGGACTGTATCATATGCTTTACTCATATCTTGTGAGAGTGTCCATATTTCTTTCTTATATGTAGAGGCATTTTCGAAGAGATATCATAGTATTTGTATAGGAGTGGTAGTGGTAGAGTAGGGTAAGGCAATGTAGTTATGTGAGTTTAGTATTGGGTATCTATTGAAAATTTTGTTGAGACGATTAGTAATTTTTTTTGTGTAAATTTTTCTAGTATGTTCAATTAGTGTAATGGGTCATGTATGATTGAGTTCGCCAGTAAAAATAGATATTTTTAAGATTGGGTATATGTTGCTTTGATTCTAATTTTTGGGAATTGTTTGAGTAGTGAGACATTTGTTGAGGAGGAGGAGTAGAGTATTATGGAATGTAGTGCCAGCTTTTTTTAGCATTTCATTAGAAATTAGAGTTGGACCAGGAGCTTTGTTATTAGATGAGGAATTGATAGTTAATATAAGTTCGTCGATTGTAATAAGATCTTCAAGTTGTTAATACCATGATGAGAGTATTTGCTTTTTGGGTTCATATTCATTTTGCCAAGTAGGCCATTCTGTTTGGTCTATGGAGTTGTATTTTGTCCAGTTTTCGAAGTAAAATCTAATATGGTGTTTTATTTAATTAGGTTTGTGAATTAGTTCTGTAGACATACGAATATTATAAAAATTGCAGGTTCTTGATAGCGATCTAGTATGCTGTTTATCATAGATGTAGTGTTTGTTGTAAAATTATCATATTGTTGTTTTATCTTTTGTTGTATGAAATCATTTTGAGCTATTGTGTTTTTGTAATTTCTAGCTATATAGATAGTTTTACAGTATAGTTTGAGGTTTTGTAGTAGTAGATCTATTGAATGTACTGTGATATCTAAAGGTATAATTAGAGAAATAGTTAGTTTTGTATTAAGATTAATTTGTGCTATTTTAGAATTGATTATGGGGAGTATAGAGTTGATATATGTGTTAAGTATATGTAGTAGTTTAGATAAGGTTTATATGATATTGCTAATACTGAGTAATGCTTTGTGTAAATTGGAAGCAGATGTAGAGTAGGTTTTGTAGGTTTTGTTAGTTCGGTATGAGTATAGTATGTATTTGTTTGCTAATGTTAAGATTGCAGTTTGTAGAATATGCTATAGTTTGTCAATAGGGATGTCTAGGTTTGAGTTAGGAATAGATTGGTTTGTTAAGTAAGTTGAAATTGTAGTTTCAAAGTTTTCCTATTTCTCTTGGTCTATAGTAGTGTAGTTGTAGATTTTGTGTCGAGTTGCTTTATTAGATCTGGATAGTTTGTATGTAGAGTTGAATAGCTATTCAATTGTAATAACTTAGTGGTCACTATTTGTAATAAGCTCTGAGTTATATAGAACTAGAGTGTTGAATGTATTGATAAGTTGTTTCAGTATTCAGATTTCATCTATCTGGCTGCTGGAGTTTGTTCTTTGTCATATAGGAGTTTGAGGGTAAAAGTAGTTAATAGTAGGTAGAAAGTTATAGTTTTGGAGATAAGTAGATAAGTTAGATAGGAGGTTACAGTTTAGGTCATAGTTAAAGTCACCAAAGATAATTGTATGAATTTATAAAGTTTGTACTTGTTTTGTCTAATTTATAATTTGTTGTTGTGTATTGTATCTGAGTTGTACATGATTAGAAGGTATGTATGTAGAAATAATTCTGATTTTGTTTTTGTGTGATAAGAAGAAATCAATTATAATTGCAGTGTCAGGAAGAGTTTGTATATTGTGTATGAATTGTCAGAGATGAGGTCGTATCATAATTGCGGTGCTAAGGCTTGATTGTTGATTACAGTGAGAGTTAGGTAAGTTGTTGTTAGATATATAGAATAGATATGCTGTAATGGATAAAGTTTTGTCATGCCAGTTGCTTTCAGCAAGTTTGGTTTCAGTAATGCTGATTATATCGTAGTTTTCTTGGATATAGTGTTGAATCCATAGTTGTTGTTTAGTAATATTGTTAAAATCTTGAATATTGTGAGTAGCTATTTTGAAAAGATATTGTGTATATAAGGAATTGCTTATTGCAGGATTAGTAGTTGTAGATTGGAAAGAATGAGAGTTGTAGTTAAAAATTTGGAAATTTTGTAATAGAGAGTGAGAGGCTGATTCATGTGTGTGTTTGGTTATTAATAGTATTAAAGATTTTCTAAGTAGGATTAGGTAAAAGTAGTAGATTAAGTAGATATTCAGGAATTGAATAAATAGTATAGTGTTGCCTGAGAGTTTGAAGTGTAGGAGGTATGTTGGCTTGTTCAGTTATTGGAATTTGTATCTGTATTAAGTTACTAGTGATTTGTGTTTGGAGTTCTTTAATAGTAGTAGAGATTGGTGATAATAGGTTAGGAGATTTATTTGTTTCGAGCACTTTCTTTTTTTTGTTAATTGTTATGTTAAGCCATTCTTCTGGGATCTTAGTAAAGTAATAATCTTTTCTAAGAAGTCTTGCTGTATTTGTGAGTTGTTGAAGAGAAGTAATTAGTAGAGTTATGTTATGTTTTAGAATCAAAGTTGCCTTATCTAGTAATTGTAGTTTTTCAGTTGGGTTTACAGTCATGATGTATTCTGATATGGGAAAGATTATTTTGTATTTTGCAGATGCTTGTTTGTAGAACTGTTGTGCTGCACTATCATCAGTAATTAGGAAGGTGAAGGTTGTAGTTGTTTTGATTTTTGATGTGTCTTTTGGAAGAAGAGGTTTTGCTTTGAAGTAGTCATTTAGAATCGTTCTGAAGGCATAGTCTTCATAGAATGTAGTAATAATCTTGGGTATATCAATTTCAGAATCATTAGTATCTAGAGAAAAAAGTGAACAGAATCTGTGATTTAGTTCTTGGTGAGTTGTTGGTAGAGGCGGTTTTGGAACTGGGATATCAAAATAGCTTTCTGAGATTCTTTTAAATGAATAGGTCTCAAGGAGTCTTTGTCAGTAGTAGGAGAGAAATTAGAGTCGTTTCCTTTCTTTAATTAGAAAATAGTAAGATAGAGGCTTGATTAAGTTTTCTGAGTTAGGTAGAATAGGAGATAAGGTTAGAAAGTATGATTCTGAGAGTTTTTGGAATTTGTAAATTTTTCTCAGAGCATTTACTACTCTTCTAGTAGTAGATCTGTTCGCTACTAGGAGTGAGAATGGTAATAAGCTTTGTATATCTTCAGATATTAATTCAGGATCATCAGGAAGTGGTTTAAGAAGTAATTGTTGTGCTTTATCAATAGTCTGTTTGATGTTGTCTGGTTCGATTTTATCCATATGCATAAATCCGCGACAGTATCGAATAATTTTGTATATATTAAATTTGTTTATACATATGAAGTTAGTGTTGAGGAGGAATTGAGTTGCTAGGTGAGTTTTGAGCATTTTGGTAATTGTGTTTCTGGTATTGCGATTTGTAAAGTTAATATTATGAAGTTTTTTGTAGTTGTTAATAGCATTAGTTTGTAGGTTTTGGAATTCTTTTTGGTGAGCTGGAGTAGAATTTTTGTTATGAATAAAGGTGGTGAAGAAACTTGTATCGAAGTGTTTGAATTTGAGAGAGATAGCAGGTGGAATAAGAGTTTGAATTGGTTTAGTTTGTAGTTTATAAGTGGTGAGTTCTTGGATGCCTTTAGGTGTTTCTAAAGCTATAGCTATACATTGAATAGGCCATAGTGATTGGTCAAAAGAAGTGTGTTATTTTTCATTTATGTTATTGATGAGTATGTTAGCCCATTCATCGCTATCATTAGTTATAGTTTGGTGAATATCATTAGAGTTAGAACTAAGATATAGGTTTTGGGTTGCTTCAGTATATGATAATTTCTTTGTTGGTGGAATATTAGCTGGTGTCTGTGTATTTGAGTTTGATGATACTTCATCCATTATAGTATCGTGTGTATAGTAAGAGGAAGATAATATAGGTCACTCAATAAGTTCATGTTCAGTTTGGTATACCTAAGATTAGTTTGGAGGGTCTGTTGTATCACTAGGTTCAGCATCCATCTGTGTATTTGTATTTGTATTTTGTATATTATCATCATTATTAGAATCAGAATTAGTTTCTACTTTAGTCTGAGTTTCAATGAGTTGAGTAGTACTAGTCTCTGTATGTAATATGTTACTAGTTTCAGGAGAGGGAGCATGAGTATTTGGTGTAGTTGTTGTAGGTATAGTGTTGAGGAGTACAGCTGTATCATATGGTATAATAGGAAGTGCAGAATTTTGTTTGTAGGCATTAGTTTCAAGGTAGCAGTTTTTTGTATTTTGATATGTTTGAATAAGTGATGACGATTGGGTTATGTTAGTTGTAATATTAATGATGGTAATATTAATTGCATTATTGGATAATTTGGTAAGAGTAAAAAGTAAAGCAGAGTTACTGTTGGGGGTTATATCAATCCAATATTTTGGGTGGAGAGTAACGTTTTCAATAACGGTTGTTTTGTGGTATTCTATAGTATAAAGTTGTTGTTCGTTTGAGAAGGGTATACTAAAAGTAATTTTGTAAGTGAGGTTAGTTGCATTAATAGTAGTTAGGTCGAGAATTTCTTTTTGGTATTCATGTTGGGTTTGCATATCTTCGGTATTAGACATAGTTGTTGACATTGTTATAGTATTAGAGTCACGAGTATTGTTGTTGTTGTTGTTGTTGTTTGTTGTATTAGTAGAGTTGGAGGAAGTCGCTGTAGCAATATTTTTGAAGAGACGATACTTCTTCTCTGTTTTTTCTATATCTTTAGGCACAGTGAATTTGTTGTTAGTTATTTGTATTGTTAGTTTGTTGAAAGGAATTAACTTCCTTTTATTTAAAGTCCTTCCTAGAGGAAGGTTTTCTTTGTTTTATATTTTTCTTTTATTTTCTATTTTGCATAGTATTGTTGTAGTGAGTTACGGGAAAGAGTTTTTCTTATATATAAAATAATTCAGTTTGAGTTTTATTTAAAAGATTAGTAAATTTATCAGGTATAATAATTAAAGATTTTTCATATTTTGCTAATTCCTGTACTGCAAGTTCTCTAATTGAGAGATTGGTTTGTTTAGCTAATTTAGGAGATGATATTGGAGTAGTAGTAAAGTTGAATATAAGTTTCACTTGTTAAAGAGTTTGTTTAAAAGTAGAGATAAGATTTTTACTTGTGTTGTCAAGATTTTTTGCATCTAGCAATAATATTATTATAATAGAAAAGCTATTAGAGGTAGCTGAGGTAGTTGCAATAGTGTAGCTATAATGAATAGCTTTACCTTATTCGAATTTGGCATTATTTAAGAGGTAATATTGGTTATTTGTAATTTTGCATTGAATAGCTAACTAGTATTTTTATATACATGTTTATAGAAGATTAGAGTAAAAGATAGAGGAATAAATTGAGTAATTTTGTCTAAGTTATCGAAAACAGTTTTAGCTTTTTTGTTAGTGCTACTTGTAGCAAATATTGTGAAGTTTGTTGGTATTAGATTGAAAACAGTTTTGCTAGCTGTGATAAAATTAGTATGATATTTATCACAAAGGCAAAAAGAAATTGCAATAGTGCTTAGAGCTTTAATAAAATAAGTAGTTTTAATATTTCTATAAAGAGCCTTAATGATACAATCTATTAGCATAAAGTTTGCAGAGATAGGCCAAGTATTATTTAGGTTTTTCTTGTTAAAAGCAATCTTATAACTATTAGTATATTTAACATAAAAATAGTTAAGATAAGAGTATTAGGATCAATTATAGTAAGAGTAAGTATGTTGAATGACTAATTAAAGTTTATAAGCTTGTAAATACGAGTGAAAATCAGTTTTAGAGCTGAGTATTAAGTTGTTAGTTTTGTACTAAGTTGTCAGTTTAAATTTTAAGTTATCAGGTCAAATACTGAGTTATCAGATCTAATTCTAAGGTTCTGAAAAAAGTCTAAATTTGGGCTTGTGTTAGAGTTACAATTATTCTAAAAATAAATTTAGCTAAAATTAAAAATAGAACTTGATAATAATAGATAAATTATATTTTTAGAAATTAAAAATAGTAAAATTTTAGTTAGAATTTTTAGCAAGATTTTTAATCAAATTACAAATCAACCAGGAATAAAGTATGAAATACGAAGTGTATGGTTTATGAAAGAGTTAAGTGTGTGTCTCTTTTGTATCTGATTAGATAATCATTGTCATGATTAGGGATTTCTATATTTGTATGCTGTACCAGTTTGGGTCCACATGATCTTCTAGCTAATTAGATCGGAACTATAGTATAATATGAAGAGGAAATCATCACCCTGGATCTGACATAACACAAATTCATGAAATAATTGCACTAAAATAAATAATTAACTTCTCTAATCACTATGACATGCTACATTTTCTGAATGCAAAAAATTTAAAATATTAGAGGATCTCAAAGTCAAGAGGATTACTAACTAATAATAATTCAAAATTTTAATTTAGTTAATTAGACTTTCTTATAATTTACAAATACATTGTGGCACTCGATACTCGATT
>CAJVPM010000631.1:0-15696 GCA_910592325.1 Scutellospora calospora
ATAGTATGTTGGGAGTTGGTATGATTCTATGAATAGATGGTTTTTAAGAAGAAGTAGATTATTAGGAGTGTATATATATACTTTACCAAATTTAGAGTTAAAGGAAAATATTATCCTGTAGTTAAACGTGTAGGATTTTAGATAATCAAGAAAGGATTTAATAGTTTGGTTATTGTGTAGGAAAAGAAGGATGTAGTATATTAGAAATTTATTGTAACATGAGAGTAGTCTTTGTTGTTTTAGTTGTATTAGTGATAAGACTACTATGCGATTGTCTTCTACAGGGTTATGAAAAATTAGTAGAATTGTAGAAGACAAGCTTACTAAAAAGGAGGAGTTTGTTTAGTTTCTAGGAATAGAGAGTCTAATATTTCTACTGGTTTGAAGTTAATATTGAATTTTTTTTTTAGAATTTTTTCAGCCTCTAGTATAGCTGTTGTTTTGTAAAATTCAGTTATTGTTTTATATGTTGGTGTTTTGTCAAGTATAGTATCATAATATGTAATTATGCGTGCTAAGAAGTGTGTATTGATTAGTTGTTTAGTTAAGAAATCGATAGCTTGTTTTTTGTTGAGGAGATTAATTTTGTGATTTTGTGCAGTATAGTTATGATAAGCTATTAAATATTGGTAAAAATAGTAGTTTTGACATTTAGTATTTGTTTTAATATTGTTAGCTTTGCAAATGTATTCCTCTGCTTAATCAGCTAACTCGTCAAGAAGTTGGGTAGATATTTTGGTTTTTAGAGTAGCTTCATGTTCTCTTTTAATGTAGAAAATAGAGGTGTCTATAGGTGGGAGTTTCCATTGTTCATTTTTGTTAGGTGGAAAAGCAACTTCTAAGTATTTCAAAACTGCTTTGTATAGTTGGTCAGAGTCATGTTGTATAGTTTGTTCCTTTTTCTCTTTTCCTTTGTCAGTATCTGGTTTGTCTGTTGTGATTATTGTTTTGAAGTATTTACAGATTTCGTTAGTGCATGTAAGGATATGGTAATTTGAGAATTGAGTTGCTTCTGTTTGGCATTTATGTCAAGAATTAGGTTTTTTCATTTCATATTTTTCAGGTAAAAGTTTAGCTAAATGAAGAATGAAATATTGTCTAATTTGGTGTTTAAAGTAAGTAAAGATTTTTTGTTTATCAATAGAGTTATCGAATTGTCAAGAGTATACTAGAAAGATTTTTTCAAACTATTTGCTAAGGTTGTCAACAGAGTTTTTTAGTGAAGGAATATTAAAGTTATCGAGGAAAAGAGTTTTGGAGAGATTGAATAGTATGTTTATGTTAAATCTTAGATCTGAAGAGATAGTGAAGTATTCTTTTTTTTAGTCAAAACATTCGATTTTAGAGTCAATTTTAAACCTTTTAGGTCTAAGTTTAAAGTCTTCATTGAATTTTTTGTAGTCAATAGATTGGAAGTTGTTGGTTAAGTAGAGATAGAGTTATGCTATGTTTAAGCAAATTTGAAGACAGTTTTAGATTTTGTGTGGGAGAATGGTAATAGGAGATACAAAAATCTCTTCGTAATTTATTTTAGTAAATAAAATAGTAGTGAATTTTAGTAATAGGTCCTTTAAAGTTAATTCGATAAGGTCAAAGTGAATTGTTGCCTCTGGGTTAATATCAGAATTTGCTTGGTAGATGAGTTCTGTTAAAAATTCAGGTCTTTGGCCAGCCATAGTATTAATAAAATATTTAAACGATGTTTGTTCAGAGGTAAAGTTAGAGAGATTTTCTTTGAGAAAGTTGAAGAGTTGAAATAATAACTTGGTTTGGAGTTTGGTATTGGGTTTTATTTCCTCTGTGATCGGGAAGTTAGCAAGCTAGTTATATACTGAGTTAGATTTAGGTTTGTTAGCTTTGGTATAGAGTTTTGGTAGATCTTTAAACAGAGCGTTTGCATAGGTTGGAGTTTTGTTTTGAATAGATTGAGTTGGTGTATTATTTGCATTATTCTTTTTTGGAGTTTGTGTTTTAGATAGATCTATTTCCATACTGTTTGGGTTTGTTAATAAGGTTTGGTTTTCAGTTTGTTTGTCTTTTGTCAAAAGGATAAATTCAATTTCCATATTTGATGAGATTTCTTTTGTAACAGTAGTAGTAGTATTTAGTTAAAGGATGTTAGTATTAGTTATTGGTGTGAAAGGAGTTAACAAGAGAGAAAGTGGGTTTTGAAGTTGTTGCTGCTTTTGGAAAGTAGAAGTTAAGTCTTTTCTGGTTAAAGAAAAATTATGAATTGCTGAGGATGTAGAGCTAGGTTTAGTAGAAGAAGAAGAGTTAGTAGTATTATTAGAAAAACAAATATAATGATATACTTCATTTTCATAAAATTTAGTATCATTAGCTAGTTTGTAGTTATTATTAGTGAGCTTGCATTGGATAACAAGCTAGCATTTTGGGCAGGTGTGTTGGCAGAGGATTGGTGTAAGAGATAGTAAGATACTTTTTGTGATTCCTTCTAAATTCTGAAGAAAGACCTTAGTTTTTTTGTTATTTGAGTTTGCGGCGAGAGTAATAAAGCTAGAGATAGTGATATTGTATTCAGTATTGTTTGCAGAGATGAAGCTAGTATGGTAAGCACCACATAGGCATTGAGTGATAGCAGAGGTTTTGAAGCAAGAAGGAAGTACATAGCTATAGTGTTGCTTCAAAGAGTTTTAGTAAGGCAAGTAATTAGTTTGCTTTTAGGTAGGATTGGTGTAATATTTTTTAGATCTTCTTTATAGAAAGCTACTTCAAAAGTATCAAAGCACTTTCGATAGAAGTAGTTCAAGTCGAGAGTATTTGGGACTTCACTAGTTAGTGTAGGCATGTTGATAGTATTGAATTATTAATATATGTTCTGATGTAATGAGGTCGAAGAGAGCTTCACAGAAAAGTATAATTTGTATTGTATAACAGTAGGTGGCTTGTGTAACTTGTGTGACTTAGGTCTGTGTGGCTGGTGTGGCTTGTGGCTAGTGTAACACAAGTCAGGTATTTCTTGAGTAGTACAGAGTACAAGTATGTGGTACTAAGTTAAAAATAAATTAAGTTGTACTATATACAGTGTAAATTAAGAGTGAAACAAATATGTAAATAATTAATTTGTGTTAAATTAATTGTAGCTTAGAAAGAAAATAGTAAATTTAGTGTAATTGTGAGGTTGACCAGTAATTTTTTGCCAGGTTGTTACGTGATCCAATTCCAGATTTGAAGAAGTAAGGGAGGAAAAAGGAAAAATTAGTTAAGTTTTAAGAAAAAGCTTTAAAATAGTTTTTTGAAGCTAGTTTGCTGAGTTTCAGTCCATTTTAGATAAAATTTATATCAAAATGGAGCTGGTAGTGTGCTGGACACAACTCTATTAATGAGTAAGAGCTATTAACTTAGTAAATTGTTATGAAATTTCTGGAAGAGCTATTGGATAGTTATAGCAAAGTAGCTTTATATATAGAGGTCTGGGAAGTATAAAATTAGACTATCCTAAAGCAAAATTTTGTGTAGAACAATTTTGCTTAGTAGCCTAAGGGTTGTTTACTTAATAAAATATTTAGTTATAGCAAAATGTTTTTGGGAAGTTTTGGTACAAGTGATCTACAGTAAGAGTGTCCTTCTTTAATTCTATTCAGAAAATATATATTTAAAGTTAATATTTAAAGATTTATTTTAAAAATTACAAAAATTAAAAGTGGATGCAGGCAAATTTGCCTGTGTTACAATTAAGAGATAGTCTCTAATACTAGCAATAATACTAATCAAGCTATTAAACAACTTACTAAACAAATAGTTAAGCTAAACATTAATCTTGCTAAGAAACAGACTACCTCTACTCCTAAATCTATTTACTACTTTAATAACAATTCAAACAAAAATAGATTTAATAGCAATAACTAATAAGATACTACTTGCTTTTATTATAGAAGTAAAAGACATTTCATTAAAAATTATTACAAGTAAAAAGAAAACTATTAACATATTTCTTATTCTGATCTTCAATCTAGTTACTACTCTAATAACAATTTATATTCTAATAACAGCTATTAATTAAATAATAGAAGGAACAATAATAATCACTCTTATAATCATTCTCAATCTTAAAAAAGAAATAGATTATATAATAATAACTAATCTTAGGTCTGGCAATCTTAGTATAGTAGTTAGGTTATCAGACTGCCATATAAGAGATCTAGGTTCAAATCTCACTGTCAATGAATTTGAATAATTATCTAGACCTTTGTACTCAACTTATAATAAATCCTATCTGTTTTTAGAATTGTAACTCTGTAAATCATATTGTACTAATATCATTCAGATATTGGAAGTATAATAAGGTATTTGACAAGACATAATATTATATGAATAAATCCTAATAGAATCTATAAGCAGAGGACCTGCATAGTAGAAATCCTGAGTTTAATGAAGTAGTACAGATTTTAATAGTCATACTAGTTAACACTTGATCTAGTAGTATGAAAAATACAAATCAAGTAGATGCGAGTAAGTTCATTTTACAAGAAGAAATAGCAACACCAACCTGGCTTAGCAGCTAACTGAATTTAAGAAATTCTTCTTATGAAACATATAAAAAACTATTAGTGGAGAGCTACAGTAGAAACTAGGTTTGTATGAATATTAACAAAAGTACAAATCTCTGAATAGACTATGAAATGAGCACAGAATATTTTGGAGTAGAGGTCTAGTTTATGGGTAAAGTAGTCTATAGTTCTGAATATATCATATATTTAAGTTAGTATTTTAGAAAAAGTATTGAAAATCAGAAGGCTTAATTAGGAGATCCACAAGTAGATCTTAGATATAGCAGTTAGTAGGTAACCTTTGAGTAGAATCTTTAAATAAACAATGACTAAAATTGTATGTGTAGCTAATTGTGGCCTTATTAATATACAAAATATAGTACTTTTCTATCTAAGTATAGGTTGTAAGTCTTAAATAAATAAATATTGGAACATAGAACTCTTTTTTTAAACAGTAAAAAAAAAAATAATAATAACTAATCTTATAACTACTCTAGATATAATAACAGATCTAAAAGCTAAGAAAAAAATTATTTAAGAAATAGATACAGAAATTAGAATTAAGATAATAATAGCAGAAGCAGATCTAGAAGTTGATCCTTTACTTCTTATTTCAAAGAAGCTTATGCTATAAACCTCATTAATAATTATAATTTTAAATAGTTTAAATTATATTTTTTTAACAAGTTAATATAAACTACTATTGAAATCTACTTTGCTACTTTTTCTCTTAATAATGCTACTTAGATTTCAACTTATACTATACCTGTAAAATACAATATTAAAATCAAGAGTAAACTCTATCAGGCTATAATTGATAATAGTATTTCAATTAGTATGATCTTATACTAAATTATTAAAAAATTAGAACTCAAAATAGATACTTGCTCTTCTAGCTTAATTGTATTAGCTACAGAACCTTCTATTAGATTTTTAAAAATAATCAAAAGCTTTTCTATAGAAATTAAAAGAATAACTATTCCTTTAGATATAGAAGTTATGAATAATGCTTCTTATTTTCTTCTCCTAAGCAATAACTGATTTCAAAAAGTTGAAGCTACTTATAACTAGAAAAATAATACCTATATTTTAAAATAAAATAACAGAAAAATCTATATATCTACTATCTATGAACAAACCCAATTCTTACTTACTTAACTAACTATAAAAAATAGTATGAATTAGATCAGTTTGATTAAGAATTTTTGGTTTAAAAAGAAGCTTATTTAGATAATATTTTAATAACTACAGATTCAGATACTAATATTTAATCTTAAATTACTCTAACTACTAGATACAGAAATAGAACCTCCTTAAACAATAAGTACAAAAGATATAGAAACTGTTATTCAAATAAATATGTCTTTGCAAACTGCTCTAATAATCAATATAATCAATGTAAAAAATTAAAATATATCTCTGCATATTGCTTTTGCAACTTATCTAAGCTAAACTACTATAAAGTATATGATAGTACTGAGTATTAATATACTAACTGTCTTCATAACTATTGCTATCAATACAATAAGTTTAGATATATTAGTATCTATTATCCTCTTGCTTCTTTCAAAAAAGATAATTAACAGTATAGATATAGATATAGCTAAAATAAAGTAAAAAATAGATAAATAGTTTACTATAGTTATAAAAGAATAAACTATTATAGTAAATACAAAACTCCTCAGATATTAGAAGATATTTATCTTCTTAATAATACTCTAGTATGTAAGATTTGTAAAACTAATTTCTACTAACAACTCCTTAAAAAAGATCTATAGAGTATTGAATATTTCACAAATAGTAACAAACAAGATCTTCTTACTAAGTATATTTTTGTAAAGAAGAATATATTAAGACCAGAATATATAAGCTAAATATAACTTAAGAAGATTTTTGGTTTTGTAACTTAGCATACTTTTATATATTTAAAGCAGTTCAAAATATAGAATAGAACCTTAACTATAATTTATAAATCAGAATACATTACTATACTGAATTTATAAAAAATACAGGATATATATATAATCTAAACTAAAATAGAATCTTTCACCTTACTAAGATTTAGTTAGATAAAAGTAATCAAGATATTGTTGAAGTCCTAGAATTTCAAATAAATAACTAATTAAATCAAAACTATTCAGATAATAACATCAGTTTTATCATAAGAATACTTTATATAACTTTCTCAGAAATAGAACAAAGAATTTTAGATCAAATCCTATAAGAATCTTTTAACTAAACTTATTCTGAATTTGACT
Organism: Scutellospora calospora; assembly: GCA_910592325.1. Taxonomy (NCBI): domain Eukaryota; kingdom Fungi; phylum Glomeromycota; class Glomeromycetes; order Diversisporales; family Gigasporaceae; genus Scutellospora; species Scutellospora calospora. The sequence goes on from CAJVPM010000631.1 coordinate 6,770, forward strand.
ACTATAAGATATTAAAAAACTTTAAAAGAATTTTAATAATAAAGTAGCTCTTTGCAAAAATTATTTTATATTTAAGCAAAAAGTAGAACTTGAACAATTTGAAGAATATTGCTAAAAATACTATAAAGAATTAAACTCTAAATCTTAACAAGAATCTAAAGTAGAACTACAATCAGATAATATCTCTACTTAATCTAAATTGCCTTTTTAACTCTAAGTTCAATCTGAACTTGACCAAAGTATACTTATTGAATTATTATAATAGCAGATTAAAAAACAAGTTTAGATTATTACTCTTTTTTAAGCCTAAGTCAAAATCTTTAAACATCAGATTTAAACTATTAAAATTCTTCAAAACAAAGTTAATAGTTTTAAAAGATTCTATTAAAAAATAAGATATCTATATCAAGAACAATTTCTATAAGTAGATAGTAAATAGCCTACTACTTCAATACTTGCTTTAAATTTTTAAACTATCCTAAACAAGATAAAAAACTACTTAGTAACTCAAATAAACTTTTTCAGAATTTGAAGCTTTAGAATTAGCTCTTAATAATAATTTATATAAAAAAGAAATATATATGATTTCTTAAGAAATAGCTCTAAAAATATGAATGTTAACCTTAGACTAAAAAATAAAATTTAAATAACTACTTAAAAAACATAATATATAAAACAACTCTTCTCGACGATCCCTCATACCAATATTTTCACAAAATGCCAATTTATGAATATTATATAGTTGGTATATTTTCACACAACAAAACTTCGCTAAGTAGTAACTGGATTCAAGGGTTTCAGATTGCATATGAGCAATATGAAACAAAGTTGAAAAAGACTGCTTCTTGTGAGTTTGGCTCTCCAGTAGAAGTCTACAGAGCTATTGAAAAAGTAGCTTTGGCAACAATCAAGAAAGTATTTGTCAAGTTATATTCAAGCAATAGCAAGAGTATAGACTTGGTAGAATATACTATTCTATATAACCAGTGTTGTCATTCTATTGATTTATTGAATAAAAATTAGAATAATCAATAGAATAAAATTTCTATTAGTTCTATTGACGTTATTAAAAATTCTATTAAGTTAGCAATAAAAAAATTCTATTGACGTCAATAGAACAATAGAACCAATAGAATAGATTCTATTGTTCTATTCATGAATAGAATAATTGCTTTTTTTAGAAAAACCAGTTTTATATTTGTATTACAACCTTAATTTATAGTTTGTTTTACATCTTTATTGTAAATATGCATATCTAATCAGTAATTCTTTATATACTATATCTAATCTGTAGTTCGTTCAATATCTTAACAATGAAATATTTTGGTGGCAAAGCTCCTCATAGACTTACACTATATGTAGAAGTTTTACCTTCCTATGTAAATAAAGTTAACAAAGCCACTGTTTGTAAAGCTTGCATAGAGAAATTAGGAAGAGAAATAGCAATTGAAAGGTCTACTTTTACTAATACAAAGGCTTGTACTAAAGTACATTTAAGAAAATATCAAAATTTTTTTAAAAAATATACTGAAGAAGAAAGAAATGAAATTCTCTATGAGTCAAATAGTGAAAGTCAAGAAATAAATACGGTTGTATCTGCAAATTCAGCTATAAGTTTATCTACAAATTCAAGTTTTATCTCTACTTCATCTACTTCTGAACCAGCTACTAAAAAAGCTAAAACAACTAAAACATATTCTATATGACATACAAAATCTCAACCATCAAAAGGTTTAATAGATAACTATCTTCTTCGAAATTTAAATCCAGCTGAGTATATAATTTTTGAACGACACCTTTTAAAATCTACAATTAGTAATGGATGGGCATTTAGATGGACTGAGAATCCTGAGATTGTCGCACTTTTTAACTTTCTAAATCTAAGTATAACATTACCTGGACATCGTGCACTTAGTGGACATATACTTTCATCATATAGTGAAGAATTGCAACGCCAACATATTGTAGAAGCTAAAAAAAATGAAACTGGTAATACTCTTATATTTGATAGCTAGAAAAATGCCAGTTTTCAAGAAATTTTAGAAAGTGTCTTAATTACTAGCAAAGGAAAAGTTTTAGTCTGGGGTGCAGAAGATATTTTAGTAAAAGGTGGCAAAACGAATGATGTTATAGGAATAATTAAAAATTTTTTTGCACAAGCTGAAATGAGCAATATTACAATCATCGCCATTGTTACAGATAGTGCTTCTGCATATGTAGCAGCAAGGTAAATAAGTACATATAATTAAAATTTTATTTTAAATGTATATTAATATAAAATAAAAAAATTTTATTTAGGCGTCGAATGCAATTAGAATATACTGATCGGGTATTTCTCCTGTGTTTTGCTCATCAAGCAAACCTTTGTGTTGCTGATATTTTTAAGTCATTACCTAAATATAAAGATGCATCAACAAAAGCTGTTAGTATTGTTGCATATTTTACTGATAGTAGGCATTCTCACTGGATTGGTAAATTGTGCGAAGAACAAAAAAAATTATATGGAAAATACTATTGTCTTGTAAGGCCAGTAAATACACGCTGGAATAGTTACTACTTTTGCTTTTCCTCATTAATTCGTAATAAGAGAGCCCTAAAAGTATGTATATACTACATTATTTTAAACTTTTCTATAATTTTATACTAATGCTAAAAAATAATAAATCAATAGGCTCTTTATTTACAATATCAAGATTTACCAGAAAATATTGCAAAATTTTTAGATGACAATAATTGGTGGCAAACAATAGAAGAGCTTGAATCACATTTGCTCCCCTTTATGGCAACATTAAATCATCTTCAACAGGATGCTGCAAGATTACCAGATGTTCTTCATTCATTCGCATATTTTATGCAATTATATAAAAATCAGTCAGATAGTCTTAGTAAAAGTATGGTTCAACGCTTAGAGAAACAGTGGAATCAATGGGAGCAGCCCTTATTACTTCTTTCTTTTTTTCTTCACCCAGCATATCGTAGTAAAGTTTTTAATAATCATTCCTTACTAAACTTACCTCAAGTTGGTTTATGGATACAGTATTACTATAAAGCATGGTTTAAAATCTGACTGGTCATTATATTATCAGAATTTTCAAAATTTATGTCAAAGGAATATCCATTTGACAATGATATAGCTTCTAATTTTGCTGATATTCAGGATTATTGGAATTTTTCCGCAGGTGCTACACAAGAATTAGACATGCTTGCGATCCGTTTATTCTCAATTTGTATTAATTCTGCATCATGTGAACGCCTATTTTCAACAATGGGCTTTTTTCACAATTCACGGCACACCAGATTATTAGTAAATAAATTAATATTATCATTATCGTTATCGTTATCATATTTTAATATCGATATACTAATAATAAAATTTTTTACTCTTAGCTTGATAAAGTTTTTTCAATGACACAAATGCGTGCTGAAATTAATTATAAACGCACAGTTGAAGCAGCAAAATCTCTGGAGCAAGGCATATCAGCAAACATAAATACTATATTTAGTTCTGATAATCATGAACACATACAAACAAATCATAAACAAGAAAGTTCTAGTATTATAGAATTAGAAACTAATGCTAATAACGAAAATATCAAAATGATTATTGAAGACAATTTAGAATCAAGTGCAAATGAAGATATTAGTGAGGAATAGAAAGCAGTTTTTAAAGAATGGTCTGAGGGCCTTGTTTTCGAAGAAGAAGGTGTAAAAGAACTAGAAAGTTTGTTTGAAACGGAAGAAACAGAGGAAACAGCGAATTTATCTTCAAATGAATTATTGGTAGACTTGAAACATCCTGCAGAAGACCCACTGGAAAATGGAAACTTGTCAATTTATTTGATTTCGAGTTTTCAACACCCTCATCTATAAAAAAACTGATGATAATTCAAGATAATTGATGCAATTTGTCTTAAAATATCGCGATTCATCTTTTTTTTTTCCAGCTTAGTTGTTTTGCACTAATGAAAAAAAATTGAATAAACAAGCAATTTTGATTTGTAAGTAATTATTGATTAGTTTAGTATTCTATTGCAAATGATTTTTTAATTTAACTTTGTGATAAGAATTAAGGTCGTTTTTCTTGATGTGAGTATAAAATTTTTCTTAGAATTATTTCATTTTAAAAATCATTGAATTAATATTTACTAATTGCATTAGCATAAGTGTGTAAGTATAAAACATTTTTGGAATTAGTAGTTTACAAGATTCAATATTCTCTAATAATTTCATACAATTTAATAGAGCATAAATTTAAATATGAAAGTGTAAAACATTGTAATGAGACCATAATGAGTATTTATACTCGGACCCGAATCCACATTGACATTTAGTACTTAACGGGATGTATAAAATTTTATTACTTTTTCCACTATGCGTTTCGTAATATTGTTATAATAATCTCTTAATTAAGGATAGCTTTGCAAAGTCTGGTTCAGATTGTCAGTTATGTAGGTGACTTTACAAGTCTCGTTTCTTTGAAATCCACAATAGTTTCTTGTGTAGCTTTACTAAATCTTGACTTGTCAATCGGACTGTTTAAATAGGTAGAATTAACTAACGTCAACATATAGTGGTTCATTTTCTGGTGCATTTGTATGAACAATACAAATAATTTTTTACTGCAGGAATCAGTCAATTTATAGAGCTGTTAAGCAAAGATTTACTCAGGCAAGATTCCATGATTATGCGTTTTTTCTATGTTGAGCAGATTTCAATTTAGGTATGTACGACATGTACATATATCTGAATTTATGATTGATATTTATATTTAATAAGTTATTAACTAAAGTTTGTAAAAAATAAATAGCAGCACATGGAAGCGTAAACTCGAAGGGCAAAGCTGTGTCAAAAATTTGCAGTATTGGCCTGGAAAAGTTCCATAAAAGGAGCAATTCGAAAGAGAAAGGACCTAAGTTAACTAGTATTAAAAGGTAGATATAATGGAAAAAGAAGCTTTAGACCGCAGGCTAAGAAGGTTAAAGAAAGCAAAGAAAACTGGTTGTCTTAAAGTAATTAATAGAGAACAAATACATCTTGAAGAAAAGAATCAAGATATTGAAATAAAAGTAAAGAATAAAGGTGATGATTTAGCACTTTGTCAGCAATGTTTAAGAGGTAGTATCTTAGTAAAATAAATACAAAAAGAAGGATTAAGGGTCATAAAAGAATCAGAAAAAACTCAGGCCACTCAAACAAAGGAGCAAGTATTCATAATATCATTATATTTTTCATCAATTAGGTTCATATGAGTGCTGCTAAGAGAAAACCTGTCACTGGGCTTTCAATTATATTTTGTACTGGACACTATCTTATTTAATTTATTAGGGAATATGTCTGTACAAAATATAATTGAAAGCCCGATAACGTTTTCTCTTGATGATACTTATATAGTCATTCAAATCATTAAACATATTCTAACACATTGTAATATACAAGAAAGTGAAATTAAAAACATACTGGAGTATGAAGTATGTGACTAATTCAGAACATGCATCGAGGAAATTATTGAAACCTGTATTTATTCCAAAGTACATGCTATAATTTAGGCAACAGTATAAATTGTAAATTACTTAAAGAGCTAATTGTTAATATTTTTTAGAGCATATAGGAAAACAATACTAGAAAAGGAAAGATCTAAAAAATTAGAAGAATCGAAGAGATTGCTAGAACTAGAAGAGAGGAAAAAAAAGTCGCGTTTAATAGTCGCTGAAATAATTCAGAAAGAATCACAAAAAACTGGTAAATGCCTTTTAATACACAGTTTTTATGTACTCATTTGGATGCATATTAAACTATGAAACTTGTAGTTTATGAAAAAAATAGTGTTAATAAAATTAATGATATAGGCAGTTTGGATGAAAAGGCAGGATACGAAGCATGGAATTGAAAAGAACTAAAAGAGATAAAGAACGCGAAGCGTATGCAGAATTTATTCATTAAAAGAATCTTTTGCCATTAAAAGATATCACATCTTATTATCATACATATATTTTTGTAGAAGAAAAAGCAAAGAAACATTGGACGAAGACGTAATATAAACTAAGGGCAATATTATAAAATTTTTTACAGACTTGTGTGTTTGTAAGCTATCTCTATGCGAAATATCTAGACATTATTATTTTAAAACTTTAATTTTAATATAACTAACGCATATGGTGTCCCGTTAGGGAGAGTTCAAAAAAAAATATTAATTACATATAAAACATTAAAAGTTTCATATGTAAATTATAATCTAATAAACTCGAGTTTACTGTATTTACCCAAAATAATATTTTATGAAAAACTGATATTTGATTGGTCTAAATTAGAATACCTTGATAAGTTGGCAGTTAGTGTATTCTATTAGTAAAAATAGTCAATAGAACAATAGAACAATAGAATAGAATATAGATCTATTGGACCAATAGAAAAATTGTGACAACACTGTATATAACGTATACTCCTACAAATCTTTACTATTGATACTCTTTTTATACAGTCCTCCTCTTTGTCATTTTGCTTTTGGTATTTTTTTTACAAAAAAGTGGCAATGCAGCTCACATATTCAAAACGATCAGCAATATTTACTCAATTCAAATTAGAAATATACCTACCAAATTAGAGATAACATCATGTGAGCTCTTTGTACAAATTGATAATGACGAAATAGTGATATAAACAAACACATGTACAGATCTCTTTTTGTTTGTTTAGGTGTTCCATCCTTTATATTTCTAGCAGGGTTTTCATACTACTAGTTTTTATTATAGTACACAATAGATTTAGGGTAAAGGCTTCATTTATTTAGAGTATTATATAATTTTTATTTTTACGTAGTATCTTTTTGTTATAACCTTTTTTCTTACTTTTTGTTTGTATATATCGAGACTGTGATAGTCTTTTTTTCTTTACTTTTTTTATCTGTTTCTGTTACTTTTTCTTTTTTTTCCATATAGATTTTTAGTCACTTTTATCTTTTTTGTTCTCTTTCCTTTTTTTTCATCCCTTATATTGCCCCTTCGTAGAACTATATTTTTTCTTTATTTTGCCAGAATATAGGTGGGAAAAGTTTTTAAGAAAAGACTAGGTAGTCTTGATATAGGCTGGTAATAGCCTCCCTAGGATTAGGAAGCAAATAGGCTATCAGGTAGTCTAATGTTTTTTATGCGAGAAATTGTTACTGCAGCAGATCACACTTGGGCACCTTAAAGGCAGCTAAGTGAGTCTAGATCAGTACTTAGGAGGGTAACTTAGTATAGTTTTTATAGTATATTATCATATAGCTTTTTGTTAAGCTTTCCTTAATAAAGTGATAAGCAAGATCGCCTAAGTTTAAAAAAAAAAAAAAATAACTACTTAAAAAATTTGCAAATCTCTTTGTAAAAGATATTATTCAACTAGATAGAACTGATCTAGTAATTTACAAGATATATACTAAAGATATATCTCTAATTATTTCTCGATTTTATTTAATACTTATTACTAAACAAGCTTTTATTAATAAAGAAGTATAGCAAATATTAGATAATAATCTAATTAGAGAATCAACTAGCCTTTGAATATCTTTAGTTATATTAGTTATAAAAAAAAATGAAAAAAAAGATTTTGTGTAAACTATAGAAAACTGAATATAATAACAAAAAAACTCTTATCTTTTACTTTGCATAGATAAACTTTTAGACTTTTTTGTAGGGACTATGTATTTTTTTACCTTTGATCTTATGAGTAGATATTAGCAAGTAATAATATACCTTGCAAATAGAAAAAATAGCTTTTATTACTAGATATAGTATTTATGAATTTAATATAATACTATTTGAATTATATAATACTTCTGTGATTTTTTAATAATTTATAAATTAAATTTATTAAGGCATAGCCTATAAATATATTGTTATCTATTTAGATGATACTAATATATTCTCATAGATATTTGAAAATCATATTCAATATCTATAAGAAGTATTTACAAAAATCAGAAAAGCTAAACTCAAACTTAACTTAAAAAAATATACTTTTTAGATAAAACGATTACTTTTTTTAAGATATATTATAGAAGCAAAAAGAATCTTATTAGACTCAGAAATGATTATAGCTATACAAAATATCCTTCCTCCTATGAATATAACTTAACTTCATTCATTCTTAGGATTTATTAGATATTATAGAAGATTTATACAAAGATTTTCTTCTATAACTTAACTTTTAAATCAGCTATTATATTTTGATACTAAATATAAATAGTATTAACAATGATAACAAGTATTTAATAAACTTAAACAAAGATTAGTTACAGCCTCTATTCTAATTTACTCTAATTATAAATAAGAATTTATTTTCTTAACTAATACTTTTTATAATAGATTTGAAGCAACTTTAAGCTAAGCTACAAATAATAGAAAAGAATATTCTATTACTTATATAAGCAAAAGCTACAAGAAAGAAGAAGTTAACTATAGAGTAACAGAATTAGAATATATTGCTATAGTATAGACAATAGAATACTTTTATAAATATTTTAGAACAAATTATTTTATCTTAGTTACTAACTATTTAGCTTTCTAATAATTAAAATTCTTTCAACCAAAAAGATGACTAGACAAATAAATAATGAAATTATAATTCTATTATTTTATAGTAATTCATAAACTAGAACAAAAATATTTAAATATTGATATATTTTTTAGATTAGAGATTTAGATACATTCTTTTCTAATTCTAAAGAAATAAATTTAAACTATTAACAGGTCTGGCGATCTTAGTGTAGTGGTTAGGTTGCCAGACCGCCATGCAAGAGGTCTGGGCTTCAAATCTCACTGTCGACGAATTTGAATAATTACCCGGACCTTTGTATCCAACTTATGGTAAACTCTGTCCGTTTCTGGGGTTGTAACCCTGTAAATCACGTTGCACCAATATCATTCGGATATTGGAAGTGTGACGAAGTG
>CAJVPM010000632.1:0-15695 GCA_910592325.1 Scutellospora calospora
AGACCTTTTGACGGGCGTGATTTTGATGCTAAACTTGCTGTAAGGATCTGCAAAGGAGAACGACCAGAGTTTGCTCCAGGAACTCCTGATTGCTATGTCGAATTGTCTAAGCGATGTATGCATTCCGATCCAATGAAACGACCTGATGCTTTTAAATCTGATGATAAAGTTAATAGTGTTTATCATATAATTAAAGGTTGGCTTGAGGAAATAGAAAGTTCGGAAGAAAATGAAATTAAAAAGCTATTCTTAGATGCTGATAAAATCATCAAAACATTACCAATTATCTCACCAAGCCATCCGGATCATATGTACACCAGCAAACTTATTAGTACAAAATTAATTTCAGATGCAATTAAAGGTAATGTATTTTTAATTTACCTGTAGATATTTAATTATGTTTAAAATTAATATTGAATTTTTCATTTAGATTCGTCGGATTCTACGCAAATTAATCTTGATATTTCTAATAAATAGTTGGGTAGGATTTTTGCTAACAAAAGACCCTTTGGAACATAGTCTCAAAAGGTCTTTTTGTTAGCAAATATGTCTTTATAAATTTTTGTATAATAATTAATTAGTTATAAATAAATAAATGTATTATAAAAAATAAGTTAAATTTAATTAATTACCTTAGTATTATAAAAAAAAAATTCACATTAATCAATCAATTATTATTATCGCTATTGTTCGTCTCAAAGACTATCCTTATCATATCTGTTATGCGCCTCTAACCCGCGCGTAACCGACCATAATCTCGTCACGTCCGTATTCATAACAAACAAGCCGTTGGATATCACATGACCAGACTTCGAAAAAATTCAGGACCCAATAGATCATCAAGTTACTCAAATACCAGATCTATGGCAGTCTAGTGACTCACAGTAATGTACTGCCTTGTGACATCGTTCAATCAATAAATCAATCAATTTGATTGTAGTGCTTGTGTTACCTACTATGTAAGTAGGGATGCATCTAATGAATGGAAGAGCAATGCAAATATATGCGCGGTTTAGCTTCAGCCGTCAACTTTGTTAAGTGGAAGGAATTAATTTAAACATCAATTATAGTTTGGTTTTAATGAAAGTAAGATTATTGTTAAACTTTATTATATGAATTTATTTATTAGGTATAAAGTCTTTAATTCTGTCTTCTGTTTATTAAAGTTTTGCTCATGCTTATATATATTTTAGTTAATAGGAAAAGTATATCTTTTTTAGAATTTACTACTTATGCAAGAAGCTTTGCGCTACGTATTATACTATTCTTATGCTAATATGCACACAACCTTACAGATTTAAACAAAGAGGTTTTAACTATTATTATTACTAAATATATATAGATACTTGATTTTATCTGTATTACAAAAGTTATGATTCTCAAATCACCATATCATCTTTCTCTTGATAGTGATTTTCTGTAAACCAAAATCTTTTTTATTCATTATTTTTTTTTAAAATAAAAGGAGTTATCTATTTTCAGAATCTGAGATATTATATTATAATATTTAAATAATAACTAATTTTTCTGTTTTTTTATATAGTATCTATTTATATGTTTTTATTACACTATTTTATATAGCTTATAAATAGGCTTGTCTCTTTGCTATATAGTACTTACTTAATGCTAGTACTAGGTTTTTATTTATAAATTACACAAATTAGTTTTTAGAATTTGTTTATTATTTATATAAAGGTTTAGTTAATACTTTAATAAATTTTCTATTCTTATATATTTTTTTAAAAAAAATAATATTTTCATAGTATTATTATATTATTATTGTTGTTTAAATAGTTTATAGTATTTTTTAATTTTTTTAAAAAAGTTTTTGTAAAAGAACTAAAAGTATAAAAATAATATCTACTCAATATAACTAGTATTATTTTTTTTTTAATATTAAGATGAGGTTTTGTCTTTATTTTTATTAAAATTTGTATAAAATTTTATAAGAAGTTTTTCAAATATTATAAATTTATATGTTAGAATTAAGATTCAAACTATAAATAGTAAACTATCTAATTTATCTGCAATCTAAATCTACTAAAGTAATTAAAAACTTATCTAGATTTGAATATTGATAATTATGTTAGATAAGTAACTATATTTAGTAGCTTATAAAGTAGACTAAATATTAATTTTATATTATGTTAATTCTAATAAAAAGTATAAACTATTATTGTTATATAGTTAATCAAATTATCTATATAAGCATAAATATATATAGTCTATTTTAAAATAGTTTGAATATGAAAAATATTATGAGTAAGAAGTTTTTTAAAAGTATTTAGAAATATTGTTTTACTTTTTTTATTTAGCAAGTTTAATATAGTAGGGTTTTAGATCTGATAATCTTAGTATAGTAGTTAGATTGCTAGACTATAATACAAGAAGTCTAGAATTTAAATCCTACTATTAATAAATTTGAATAATTATCTAAACCTTTGTATTTAACTTATAGTAAACTCTGTCTATTTTTGAAGTTGTAATCTTATAAATTGAGTTATACTAAGTTAATTGAATATTAGAAATATAATATAATATTATACAAATAAATTTTAATAGAATCTATAAACAAAGTATCTGCATAGTAGAAACTCTAAGTTAGTAAAGTAGTATAGTTTTAATAGTTATACTAGCTAACACTTGATTTGACAAGAAACACTGCTAAGAAAGATATAGATTGAGATAGATATGAATAAGTTCATTCTACAAGAAGAATTAGCAATACTAATTTGGCTTGGCAGCTAACTAGATTTGAGAGAATTTGTCTTATTAAACATTCTAAAGGAGAGAATACAAATACTAGTAGAAAGCTAAAATAGAAATTAGGATTATATGAATATTACAAAGGTTTAAGCTAGGTAAATTTGTAAAATAGATATAGACTACTCTAGTAAATATGCTTTTAAAGTTAATTAGAGCTTTGCATATTCATAATATATTAGGCAATATATATTTTAAGAAAACCTAAGTTATGTAGTAAATAGATCTACAAGCAAGTTAGCTAGCTTTAGCAATTAAATATAGTAGTGATGTTAGTTTAAAATAGAAGAAAAAGTTAATAATCAGAGTATTTAAATAGATAACTTATAGGCAGATTGCAGGTATAGCAATATAGTATAGAACTAACAGATAGTTAATCATTTATATAGCAAACTACTTAAATTAGACAATAATTAAATTTATATATATAGCTTATTTTATACTTATTATATAACTATAAAACTTTAGGAGATTACTATTATAGTAACTTCATAATAACAAATTAATAAAATTTAATTAGCAAAGAAAGCTATTTTAATAATAATAAAAAAAATATAGTAAAGTTTTTAAATTTGTTTATAAATATTATTAAAGAGTTTGAAAAAGAAATAAGTAGTAAATTTAGTAGCAGTTTTATAAGTATTAGTATATGAAGTAAGTAACTTAATAAATAAGAAAAGTAAAAAATTTTTGAAGTATAGTTTTAATTATTAGATAGTTTTAAAGAAGTTATTAATATTAGATAGATAAATAAGAGATTAGTTTATAATATAGTTTCTGAGTTACTTAAACAAAAAATTAAATAATATTAATATAAAAAATTTCTGAATTGTTTGAAGTATTAGAGTATAAACAAATTAATTATTAGAACAAAAGATTCAATGTTAGGAATCTTTTTAATTACTACAAGATAAGTAGTTATTATATATAATAATATTTGAGTAGAGTTAATATAAATAAAAAAGTATTAGGAGTTTATTTAATAAGTTTTTAATTTGAAAAGATTTTTGATAACTGAATTAGAAGGTAGTAAAGTTAAATGACTATTTTTGGTTGTTATTAAGAAAAATAAAAGAAATATTTTATATTCAATTTTAAAAAAATTATAAAGCTATAATATAAGAGTTATATATGTTTTTAATTAGCTTTTATGCAAGTTGTTCAACTAGAAAGTTTTCAAACTGTAATATGTAATAAAGGTTATAAATATTAATATAATTAAATTCAAGAAAGAGTAAAAATAAATAGTGTTTAGCTAGATAATTTGTATTATTATTATATATATTATTATTATATACTTGTATTTTATAAAAGTTAATAGTAAAGTTAAAGAATTTAATGTAGTTAAGTAAAGTTATTCAAATAAACCAATATTTTAAAAAAAGAATTTTAGATAGAATAAATAATTTTTTTATTATATTCTTTAAGAATAATAAATAAGAAATTAGTATAAATTTAAATTTAGTTATTTCAGAGACAAGTACTAATAGCTAATAAAATTAAAACTAACTTAGCTTTTAAGAAGATAGCTAAAGTTAAATTTGTGTAAAAAACTTATATAAGATCTGGTTATTATAGACTTGAACCTATCAAATACCTATTGAGTATTAATTAGTACAAATATCAATCACAGATCTATCTGTATTAGTAATAAGATTATAATCATTCCAAATTATTACTAAATAAACACAAGAATTTACATACTTTGATAATAAGCAAACAATAAAAGGAATTTATTAACAAGTTACTATTTTGACAGAATTACAAATTTTTGAACATATTATAAAGTTTTAATATTAAATGACTAAATTTATATATTATAATAGATTTTGCATAGAAGTGCCAACATATTAATAAACAGTAATCAAAAAGGTAAAATAGCTAATTTCAATAAAAGTCAAAATAGAGTGATTATTTTGAAAACTTGAGATATATGATGTCAGAAAAAATAGTTAAAAAAAAATATTATACTTGTAATAACATTAAATGCGAGATTTAAAGTATATTTTAAAAATAAAGATATATTTAAATATTATTAATTTTTACATAAATTTATTTAAATTAATATTTTAGTTTAAATACTCCTTTATAGAAAATTGCTGAAAAGAAGAATGCCTTATATCAAAAAAATATCGTGAACTATTTTCTAATGTACCTAAAATTTAGCAGGCACTAATTATTATTAAAATATTTATTGAAATTAAAATTAACTAATAAACATTTATTTATAGTATTAATTTTTTATATACATTTAAAGCTATCGTTCACAAATTTCTAAAATATTCTGATTCTTATCATAAAGATAACTTTAGTTGCCAAATGTGTTCTAATTCAAACTAGTTCAAAACTCCAAACTTATGATATAACTGTAGTTAATACTATAAAATATCACCAAAGACCCAAACTAGTTAAGTTTGAACAGTAACTATAAAGATGACCAAATAAATTTATCTAATGATTTGAAGACAATTATGTACTTCTTGATGCTTTCATAACTATAGAAGCAGAATTAAAAAACATAGACAGAAATGAACAAAAAATATGAGATTGTATTAATTATACTTTTGTGACTTAGTAAATGAGATACTGGTTAGTTAGTTACTATCTCATTCTATCTATCCTATCTGAGCATAAAGAAAATTATAAAGAAAATCTTCAACGTACTGTACAATAAATTGTTTAAAGAAGCAGCAAATTATGGTAAATTTGAGACACAATATCGATGTGGCAATACGAAGGTATTCTTATTAATTGGGACGAGACTATTAAATATCTTAAATTAGCTGCTAGTATTGGAAATTTCCTACTTCTAGATATAATGTGAGAAATGCTTATTTGAATAAAAAAGGAGTAGAGAAAGATCAAGAGACTGGTTTTAAATATTTGAGGATAGCTGTCAATTAAAATAGAGCAAAAACTTGGGATCACTTTTTAAATATATTATTTATTTAAAACTTTATATAATAATTAAATAATCTATGCTAAAAATTTATTCTTCTTTAATTTTTCATCTAATATAAACAAAAATTTTAGAGCTAATAGCATATTACAGTATCAATGTTAATTATATGAGCTAGGTGCTGAGAAAAGAGATAAAATTGACAAAAAAAAAGATCTTCAGAAAATTAATTTTTATATTATAAATCTTATAATATATCATAAGAAAATGAAAACTTTAAGGAGCTATATTGCAAAATTTTATAAACACAACTACTTTTAAGTCTTAAGTGAAAAATGATTCTAATTTATTTTAAAGGCAATTTCTATTTGGACACGGGGTGTCAATACACTAGGTAGTACAAAAGTATTAGAAAAGCCAATCAAAATTCAAGATCAAGTATAACATGTAAATCTTTTTTGTGTAACTAAAATAAAGAATTTTTTTAAAAAATGCGAATATTTAAAAATTTCGCTTATGAAACTGCTTTTGAGGCTCTAAGTAAAAAAATTCCTTGCTTAATTCTACATATAAGCTTTGCCCTAAACCAAATTCTAGGCCTCGCCCTAACCCTGAAGTTAATTAAATTTATTTTTTTTTATAAAAAATTGTTTATTTTTTATAAAAAATCAAAATCCGTGTTTCAAACACTAGGTGTCAAATTAGATTTATTCTATTTTAAATTGATTTATATAAAAAAATAGCTTTTGAAAAAATTGTCAATTTCGTCCCTTTTCTCAGCACTTAGCCTATATATAAATTTTAGAATCAGCATTGACTTATTTAAAATACATCTTTTGAAATATTATTGCTTATAATACTTAATTTGAGATGAAATGTTTTATTATTAGATTATTTATTATTAGATTATTTACCGAATTATTGTTTATCTAAAGTGAAAATTTTTTTTATGAAATTTTCGACTTAGAAAAAAATAAATAAATATATTCATTTGTTTTTAAAAGTATTCTTATTACGGCAATTAAATAATATTTTCAAATCCTAGCTCATCCTTTTGAGTTTTTTTTTCAATGCACTTATTCATGTTTGAGCCACAAAAGAAACTCTTCCGCTTTGGGTAATTTATGTTTTTTAAGATTTAACGATTTTCAATAATGATAAACTTCATCGCTTAGAAAATTAATTGTGTTATAAAAAAACTAAACGTAATAACAACCTGATCATTATATCAAGGTCACGGGTATTAATGTGTATTCTCAAGCACTTCAATCAATGCAGCAATGAATCGAAAGATCAGTTTTTAATTAGTGAAAAATTATTTTTCGTTGTTTTTCACCGATCCATCACGGGTATTAATTGATACTTAATATATGTAAGTACAATTGGAAACTTCGTTTCCAACGATTAACTTATTACATGGTCGGAATAAATATATCGTAAAACAAAAAGACTCTATTATTGTAATTAACAATTCTTTGATTAAAAAATGTAAACATAATTACTATAGCAAAAATTTTCATTAACATAAAAAATATCATGCGCATAATAAATAAACAAATGTAGTTATAAAAGAACTAATGGAATTTTTTAGTGGATATAATTGTTGGGTTGGATAACCAACTAGATATTCTTGTAAGTGTTGCAAAGACAAAGAAAGTTTGCTTTTTTGTGAAAAATTGATACTTTTCAAAATTATAATGTTTTACTAATGGTTCTTTCAGTGATAAATTTGACGAACTAATACAAACCGTTTCTTTGTTAAAAGCTCAATCTTTTTAAAACCACCAAGTAATATAAACTGTATAGTATGTAATGACTTTAATTACACATGTAAAATGAATTTTAGGGAGTAATTAAAGTAAAGTGCATACTACACGTTTTTAATCTCTGGCTTTATCGCGAAATATGTGATATTAATATTATGTGATCACAATTTACGAGGAAAGCCATTAGTTACTATTTATAGTAAAATAAAAGGTATAACCAGATAGGTACGTAGTTTGCTTTATAATCTGAATTAGAAATCTAAAAGATTTTGGGATTGATACTAAAATTAACTACCGCTACAGTTGTCACGTGCATTTTAAAATATATCTTGTATAACGATAAATATGTCATAATAATAAAAGTGAACACAATATATAGATGACTACGTATTATATATAGATATCAAAATATTTGTTGACGATATGTGTATACGTATTACTAATACGTATAAATTTTCCTTACAGAATTGCTGCCAGTTGTGGGAAATGACTAAAGAAAGAGAAAATTAGAATAGGAAACAGCTGGTGACCACGTGATACAACGAGGCGATATCCCATTCGTGTATTCCGTATCATAATAACGATAACGCTACATACGTGATATATATCTGAGATTACAGTATACGTAGACAAATTACATATTCGCGAAGAATTTAATGCTTATATATCGAGATCCAATGGACCAATTTTAGTGATTTTGGAATTATTACGTAGAATTATAATAAT
This sequence comes from Scutellospora calospora, assembly GCA_910592325.1. Lineage (NCBI taxonomy): Eukaryota > Fungi > Glomeromycota > Glomeromycetes > Diversisporales > Gigasporaceae > Scutellospora > Scutellospora calospora. The sequence continues at coordinate 8,155 of CAJVPM010000632.1, forward strand.
GGTCTCTACAACCTTAGTTAGAGGCTAAAATCACTTTCGCTTAATAAAATATTTAGTTATTAAATTTTTGGTCAGTGCAAAAATCACGTGAATGGTAGGTGTCCATACTTCTTATCGCGTTCTAGGAAGCGCAAATATTGTATAGTTATTTAATTGAAATTTTAAAACCACATTTAATATAATAAACAGCTTTTTTTTTTTTTTATAAAAAAATTGATTTTTATTTTTTATTTTATTTTTTTAATAATGAAAATAGTACTATTTACATACTTTTGAAGGGATAATTATACAATTTGTAAAAAAAAAAAAATAATATATACATTTTTTAAATTTTGATTATATAAATTGATTGTTCATAATTTTTTTAGATGATAATACCGGTATTTAGACATCCATATGTTGTTTTTAAAGCTTATTTTTTTTTTTTTAAATATTCATAATTTTTTTTTTTTTGATCGCATCTTAATAAAAAAAGAGCAATCCCATATATATACATAAAAATTTCTATTTTTTTTTTTTTTTTAGTTCACCAATTAGCAATTTCATACCAAGGAATAACGCAGACACCGAAATTTTCTTTCAATTCTTCCAACTCTTTTGTCACTTTACCACATCCAATACCACCTCCAATTCCAAGAAATTTTACTGAAGATCCAGTTTGTCCTTTAATAAAGCTTGTAATCACTTTCATATCCATATATAAAATTTTAACAACATCAATAATTAATACTTTCAATTTAGCATTACAACAATCACTTAATAAACCATCCAATTGAATTTTTTTGAATCCACATTGAAGTTTTAAATATGTGAGAGAAGATGGAAGTGACTTTCCAGAAATGATCGAGGAACTCGATACCGAAATTGAAGAAGAGGATTTTGATGGAATTTGAATAGTGAGGTGGGTAACATTTTTTAAAGTTTGAAATAAAGAGTTTAATAAATGATCATGAAGAGATGGATGATAATTTACGAGTGAAAGATGAGTAATATTAGGACAATTCTCAATAATAGAATTAATAGTATCTTGTGTTATTACATCCAAAGTTAATTCTTGTAAAGTAGATTTTCCAGCAGCTCGAATTATCAAAGAAGAAATTAAGGTATTCTTTGATAAATTTTTAATATATAATTTCTTTAAATTAACAAATTTAATATTATTCCACAAAGCATCAATAGTTGAAGGAGTGGTAGTTACAGTATTTGACATGTCTTGGATAGTAAGTCCTCGACAATTAGTTATAGCAAGACTTTCCAAGTTCGAACATTTAGCAAGTACGTACAGTGACGATGTCGAAATGTTGACACTGTCTATTTCTACGGAGCTTAATGAACGAACATGGGATTGTAATGCTTGAATTATATCACGGGAATCATTTTCGTTTTCCACCCCTTCTAAACTAAATTCTTTTAATTTGTCCTGAGCAATTATAATTGAAATGATTACTTTGATGATATCAGGATTACTACTTTCGAATATAGGGAGTTTGATATTCATGGTATGAATTCTTTTACATAAACTTGGAATAGTTTTTAATAAATCTAAAGAATTTTTTAAGATAGATTGTGTGGAATAATTAATTTCAAGTTTTGAAATGTTTGATAATCCTATAAAACCGAGAGATGGTGAAATTTCTAGAAGAGTGGAAAGTTCAGGAATATCTTCGTGGCTTGAAAATTTATCAACCCTAAAGCATCGTAAATTCACCGAATTTCTTAAGAATAATTTACATAAAATTGAAGTCATAGAGTTTATTTGCACATCCATTTGATCAATTTGATCTATTTGACGACCGAATTCCATATTACATCTGTGAATCCAAGAACGTACAATCATTTCTAAGTTTTTAATTGAAAGTTCTTGTAACATCATAGGATAATTGAATAATGGATTGTTTTGTTGCATTAATTCGGTTATAAATTCAGAGTCGTATGAATTTTGAACTAATAAATCCCTAAGGTCAGCTTTTTCGGCATCATTAAGTGATGAAAGATAAACTAACATAATCTTGTACATATTCTCAGGGTTTAATTGTTCAAATGGACGAGCCCATAGAAATGGGATTACGTTGCGACACCAATAACGGTTTATGAGTAAGAATGGGTGCAACGCTTCTCCTTGATCGACGAGGTGTTGAAATATTTGGTACATACATTCGGTGGGAAGGGTTGGTACGCCTAACGGTTTTTTAAATTGGACAGGAGCGAAAAGGTTTATCATGAATTTCATTAATGGATGTTCTGTCATTTTCGAATAATCGTTAAGTTTCCTTTTTTTTTTTTTTTTTATATATATATATATATGATGGAAAAAAAAAATCGAGAAAAAAAAAATAATTCGAACTTGATAATTTTCAAAAGAGCGAAGGATGAAGTATTTATAAAAAAAAAAATCTGCAGAATGAAAATGTTAAAATTGTTTTATTAAGATTTGTTACTTAATTCGGACAACATGTTGGCGTCAAAAAATTCAATTGTTCTGAAATCAATATTACGTTAAAAAATATATATAGGTTAATATGTATCACACTAATGCATCCGATTCTATAAATAACTGGTTGTCCTTATCCCCAATAAATAAGGTAGTAATACCAAAAAAAAACTAAAGGACATATTTACCCGTCATAGCTAGGCATTGTTCATCAATGCATTTGTGTATCGTAAATATAAATAGTAATAGTTCAGGCTTTACATAAAATTCTCAATGAGGTTGTTATTATAAGTTATCACCGCACACCAAATTAGTTTTTCTATTTTCTCCTTAGCATTTACATATCATGTTATTAACAGTGAAAACAACAACTATCAAGCATTTACTTATTACATTTCTTTCGTATTGAATTATAAATAAAGATTTTTATTGAATATAATAAATATCAAACATTGCTTACGCTAAGTGCAAATTTCAAATTTATTAAAATGAATAATGTGGAATGGCATCACATTAGAATTTCTCGACCGAAATTTAAGAACAATATATGTTGATGGGTGCATATTTTCACCTCGCTTGTTATGCACCAGCCACCTTATATTGACAATAGTGTTATGCGCATGATGTAAATTTATCTTATTGAGGAAATCACAATGATCGTGTGTTTTACCTAATTAAAGATTAATATTTAGGAATACTTTCTTTCCTTATTCGGTTAGATCAAATTTGATAAAATACGTAACGTGTGTGCTTATTTTTAATTTTTGTGACTTAACCTAGAAAGGAATAAACTACATTGAGAACAGAAAGCGCATTTTTTTGTGGGGAAAAATACCAACATTTTGCAATCGTGTACTGCAGTACCGCACGTATGGTATACCAGTCGATTAAATTACACAATGTCGTTTATTCCCAAGCTATAAAATATGATCAAAAATTTTTATTTACAAAAACTGTTTAGGTATCTCATTAACATGCTTCTCAGTAAAATTAAAAAATATTACTGCATGGCCCAAAAAATGTCATGCCTGTCAAAAATTATCACTAGTAAATCACACTAGTACATTACGCAATTGTGTTACGTTTGTTATGGTTAAATAAACAAATTCACTGAGAAATATATTCCATATATACATCGTCAATCTACATTTCATCCGTCTTATCGTCATCATGTAATTTTTCATCAGCATGTTGACTAACTAATAAATAATTTACCACAAATCCATCAGAATTTTTTTCAGTTTTTCCATCACGTTCATCAACACCATCGTCACTTTCCACATTATCATCGTTATTTCTCACTGTATCATCATTCAAATTTACTGATATATGTCCATCATCTATAAAACTTGTATTTCTACTTTCAAATCTTCCTATACCTCCATCTCCACCGTCCATTCCATTTCTCCCTTCTAAAGTATTTCTGTCTGATACATCCTTTATATTATTACCTCTTGAATTGTCACTCAAATTTTCATTAGCAATATTCCCAATGATCTCATATTTTGGTTCACCATCATTCGTACCTGACATCCAATATAAATCAATCATTACATTCACGGCAAAGAATACAAAAAATGCTATTGTAACTTGAATTAGTGCATATGAGAATGCATCAATGCTGTTCGTAGAGAGATATAAAACCTGATCCTCATGTGCACCCATAAAGAGAAGACCGGAAATTATCATTAACTAAATTGATAAAAAGTATTGATAATGAATCGTCAAATCAATATTATATATTATTTTTCTCAACAATAAAAAAAAAAACTTACATAAGGACATAAACTCCTGAATGGAGTAATTGGTTTCTCTACGACCACAAAACAAACTTCTATCAAGCGTGCAATACCCGCACCTATAAGAGTAATTCCAAACATTCTATGGATATCCGTTGATATGGCTAATGTTTGAGTTTGCTGACTCAGAATGTAGCCGGTGAATATTATTACTACTGATGGAATTATATTTCGTTTTACACCTTTGCGGGAGAGATAGATACCGAGTAAACCTCCTGACCACCACATTATACCCACAAGCGTGTGCTATTATATATAATGAAGCAATGGTTAAATGGAATAAAAGGTATTGTAAAAGTATTAAGGCTAGAAAAGATTTAATTATATAACGCATACTTGAAAATCACCGGAAGTCCAATTCTTTTATGAAAGAGTATTAATAATAAATCTATTCGTTCCATTAAATTCGTTATAACCATTTACATTAAATACTTACCGTTCCCCATCTAGAAATTCAATATTGATCAGAAAAATTATTATATATATGTATGCTTTTTAAGAAGAAAAATATATATATGTGGACCGACAAGATTATAATTACCCCGATCACTATATCAATGTTACGGGGTATAGTGTCATTAACATACCAGACTTAACATACATATAATACGTCACTGATCAAAATTTTCAGGAACTGAGTCTGATTTTTCCTTGCCAGAATTCATATATATATATTTATATTTATATTTATATCCGTATTATTTACCTATGTTCCATAAATGTATTTATAAATCCCCAAATCATAATAACCCAACTATCATAATAATCTTGTGATCTTCCTTTACGGCGTAACCATTCTGTGGCAAATCTCATGATGAGTATTAATAATATTCCATGTGCCATGAATGAGGATCCCTATGAATATATATTAAAATTATTAAAAGAAATTATTACATATCAATAAAGATAAGATGGTATATAAAATTATTACATATCAATAAAAGATAAGATGATATATAAAATTACCATGATAAAGTGTGCAAGACATTGTCCTAGTTTGTTTCCTCTATTGAATTAACAAATAGAATCATGAGCTAATTCATAAAAAAAATGGTCCACTTCCTTTCTTTAACTTACCTACACCACCCAGTAGCGGTAATAACACCAAAAACAATTTGTATATATCCAATAACCGGCATACAAATACCAATTACTTTATGAAACTTAACGCCCATAGGTCTGATCCATTGATTAAAATTCTTTTCAAAATGACATTTCAAATATAAGCCAAGAAATACTTGTCCTATTAAGATAAGCATGACATAAGTAGCAAATGATGCATGTGCTGTATCACTAGCAAATTGTCGACCTTCATGAGCGTGACCGAGAAAGTAACCCAATGTAGCTATGAAGGTGCCGATGATTTGTAAGGGAACATGGTAGCGGGAACGGGATAAGCCTAGTACCATGCCTTTTGAACATTTAAAGAATGTTATTAGATAATTATATAATTCTGAAATTCTATTTTGATACTATTAATAATATAAAAACATACCAATAGGGAATATAATACCAAAGGCTAAAGACATAAATATTATATGGGCCCAAAGAGTTCCATCAATTGGGTCATCAGTTGCTCCAATATCACCCGTTAGATTCGTAGAATGTTCATGAGCAACTATTGTCGGAATTATTATTAATAATAATAACCAAATAGTCGATTGTGGAGTTATCATGAAAAAATCCATTGATCGTAAAAAGATTCTTCGATTGTTGAAAAATAAATCATAAAAATTATTATAAAAATTTCTAATTGGTAACGATAAAAATTAAAATCATTAAAATATAATAATTGATCACCGTTATATATCATTATCGCATTATTTATATAAAATCATTTGGAAGCCGACTATGAGAATATTGGTTTATTAGATATTACTTATGATACTCGTGGCTTTGCCATGAACCATAGTAAAATCGATCCGATATACGAAAAAGTCACATGAAAATCACAAAGTGTAAATGTGGCTTATTAAATATCATGATCAAGACTTGTCATTTAATTTTTCTCATCAAATTAAAGATCATTACGTACAATTTCTAAGCATTATACTTGTTCAACGCTGGTTTCTACAAGCCATTAGAATAAAGAGATCCGATCAATAATCAGCTAAGGGAGACCCTAATACTGTAATAATTAAAATACATGTAACCCCTTACAAGAATATTACACAATCTGAGTTTTTATGTAACACTAACTCTATTAACGATAAGCTTAATATTTTGCGATTTTAGTGTTCACGAAAAAAAAAGGGGTATCGTTATACGTATCGGATATATTTTTTATTTTAATTGATACAGTGCGCGACACTTAAAGACTACATTTGTCCCATTCCGGGTTCGTCAATAGTTGCTATATAGTAAAGTCGATATTTTACTATGAAAATTGATATTGATGCATTAAGTAAAGTTGTTCGGGAGATCAAAATACATATATTTTAAAAGTTTCACATCAATTAGATAACTTTTCGTTAATACGTTTTTGTATATTACGTTTAGTCGAAAATTTTTAAAAAAATTTAAAATTTTTGTTCGCCCAATCGTAATATGCAAAAATTTATTAATAAAAAAGTTATTTAATTATATAAAACTTTCAGACTACATGTATTTTGACCTCCTGAACAACTTTACTTAATGCATCAATATCGATTTACATAGTAAAATTCTGACTTCACTATGTAGAAATTATTAACAATTTTATTTTAACGATTTATTATTTTAAATTCGAATTTAACTAAAAGAAAAAAATAGTAAAAAAAATTTATTAATTATTATTTAATATTTGTTCTACTTTTGATATTTTTTATATGTTATTATTTAAAAATACTATATTTTTAAAACAATATATCCCAAAAGTTGTTATAGTTTTTTAAAAAATAAAGCCGCTAAGTTATAGTAAATGATTTTAGCTACAAAGCGGTGGTTTTTTTTTTTTGATATTATTTTTAGATCAAAAGATATTAACTTTTAAAATTTGTATAGTCTTTAAGTATCACGTACTGTACTAGTCTGAACTCATGTAAAGAGCTTTGAATTATTTTTAATAGTTTGATTTTTTTTTTCTTTATTCTACTATAAAAATATTATACCAAATTATATATGTCTTTCAATAAGAATAAGTAGCTGCGCAACGCAGTTGCGCGAAACCAGGAACGGGGAAGTAATGAATACAGTGCTAGATACTATGAGAAGATAATCACACTTCAGACATGCACATGATTTAACCATTGTAATTCCGGACGATCTACGGACAGTTCTTAGGGACAGTGCAATGACCAGAATTAGATTTAGGGTTAGGGTTAGAGTAGGTG
>CAJVPM010000633.1:0-15689 GCA_910592325.1 Scutellospora calospora
TTAAAACACATATTATTTTGTCTACTTCTTTTTTGTAACAAAGTATGCTAGTTTTCTCTTGCTTTTTTAAACTTATTCAAATTTCTAGAAATCTTGTACTTTCTTTTAGTCTCTTTATTTTGACTTGGCTAGATAGAGTTCTAATTTGTATAAAGACTTCTTTTATATTTTGCTTACAGGGTCTCTAAGCTATTGCTTCAGATTTTGTACTATTTATTTGATATTATTCAGTATAAAGAAGCTATTTGAAACTTGGATAATTTCTTGTAGTATTGTCTTAAATTCTGCTACTCATATAGTATCATCTGTATAAGCAAGTGCTGAGACTATAGTCTTTTAGTTTTGAATTACTTTCTCTTATTGTTTATTGGCCATTAGAGTTTCATTTAGTAGCTGATTCCTAGTTGCTATACTCTTACTAATAATAGATCATAAAAAATTTTTTATATTAGTAGTAAAATTATCTTGCTTTGATCTATGCTATCACTAGCTACAAAAAAGTTAGTTGGGTCTTCATTTGTTATTATTCTTATTTTGTGATCTTAGAAGATTTGCTTAATAAAAGTAATTAAGCTTTTTTGTAGTTTTATTCTTTTCATCACAAGTTTCAAAGCATAAATACTAACTGAATTAAAGGCTTTTCATATATTTTGAAATGCTATCTACAAATCTTTTTCTTTTTAGATCATATCTTCAATAATATATTTAGGATATATATAGATGTTATAATACTTTTATTAGGGAGCTCTGTGAAGTTTGCATCTTTTAAAATATTCCTTTCAATAAATATTTTACTTAGTTTTTTTTGTACTATTCTAATTATGAGCTTTCTAAAAGTCTCAAATAGTATTATTAGCCTAGTATTTGCTAAGTTAAATTCCCAATTTGTACTTTTAGAAATTAGATATATCTGTTCTAGCTTCTATTTTTTGAAGAATTTTCTTTTGCATATTATTTGGTTTGTGAATTTTATGAAATATTCTTTAGTTTTTAGGCTAACTTTTTTTAATAAGCTTATAGCCAATTCCTAAGATGCCAAGTGCTGTATCTTCTTTTAATATATTAGTAACTTCTGTTTATTCTTCTTCAGTTATATTACTCATAATACTTATATATCAGTTCTGATTAATTTTTTCTTGTTCTTTATAAATCTTTGCCTATTTATAGTTTATTTGTTAAAACTAATGATTTCTTTTCTGAATTGTTCTTCAAAGTACTTTACTACTTCTCTTTTGATTTCATCACTTTCTGTAATTAGCTTCTTGTTCTTAAACTTATTTTTGCTCTAAACTAACATTCTGTCAACTACAATTTTGTTATAAGAGTATTCAAAAAGTTTGTTTAACATTTGCTTTTGATTTCTAGATATTAATATAAATATCTCTTCTATTCTTTCTTTTTTCTTTTTTTTTCTTTTTCGGCTTGTAGTTTTTTTCATACTTTTTCTTTGAGTATATTCCACTATTCTCTTATCTCATTACAATATTATATATTCCAAGACTCAAACAGATATAGTATACAAATTTTGTATTCTGTATTTAGATACTCTATTTATGCATCTAATATTGCTTTCTTGAGATATCTATACCTTGTTCTGTATCTTTGACTTCTTTTTTGTATATTCTTCCTAAAACTTTGGTTCTGCTATATGTTAATAACTTTGTTACATCTTTTCTTATCTAGTTTTTAGAGTCTTGTATTTTAGTTGATAGTATATACTTGCTTATTACTACTTGTATTGCTTTTGCAATTGTTCCTACTCTTTATTGATATCTGTTTCTACTTCTCTATCTATTTTGTTTTTCTTTTTCTTTTTCTTTTTTTTGTATTTCTAATTACTCTTTTTACTTCTTGACTATAATCATTCTAATTTTCTTCTGTTACCTTGTAGTATTAGTAGAGTTTTCTTTTTTCTTTTAGTCTTATTTTATTTCTTTGTTTTTTCTTTTTTAAAAAACTTGAACTATCTAGCTGTATTCAGATCAGTCTATAGTTACTATCTGTAATTGTTTCTATTTTGTCTATATTGCTATCTAGAATAAAACTTTTTATATCTTGTATTGTCTATATATAGTCTATTCTAGTCGATACCTTACTATTTAACTATAAATAATTAGATAGCTCTGAGTTACAAAATGGAAGGCTTCTATATGATCAGTATTTTTGAGCTAGTTTATGATTTTGATTCTACAATCTATGTTTCTTTTTCCTTCTTTGCTTATATTTAGTCTTTTATTTAGTACTATATTGAAATCTTCTAGAACTTTATAGTGTATATTCTTTTTGTTCTTAATAATTTTCTCTATTAAGATTTTGTATATCTTTTTTGTTACTTCTAAGTTTTTAGATAAAAAGTAGACTATTCAGACTTGCAGAATCATTCTTTTAAAGAAAAATTCTGCTTAAGCAAGTAGAGGCTATACTTTTTACACATTCCTAAATTTTTCATTCAGTTTTGATTAACTAGTAGTCTGATTTCTAATCTTTTCTTTTTATCTTTTTTTGTTTCAGTTCAAAAGCTTGAGTATCTATATTCTCTTATATTTATCTATTTACCTTCTAATTCTTTTATATTAGTTTCTATAATTCTAATTATATTGTATCCTTCTAACTTACCAAACTCTGCTAGCTACTTTACTTTTATATTGTCTTCTTTTATCCCATTGATATTATGTATCTCTATCTTTATACTTTCTTTCTCTCTGTTTTTAGTCTATATATTGTAATGTTCAATGCTTCTTGTATCTTTATTCTCTCCTTTTCTTTCTTTCTGTTTCTCTTTTCTTGTTTGATTTTGGTTTAGTTCTGCTTTATTTTGTCTTTCAAGTTTTTCTTTTTAATAGATAAGAGCTTCTATTGATTCAACTTTAGCTAATATTAGGAGCGATTTAGAACTTTTTATCTCCAATTGCTCTCAAAGCTATTTAATTTTTCTTCTAGATTCTGTATTCGCTATGCTATATATGAAAGTAATTCTTCATAGTTATCTTCTCTATTGAGCTTCTAATTTTGTTCTTTAGTAAAAGAGGTTTTTTCTTTCTCTGATCTTGTATATATTCTATTTCTTGTTTCACTTTTCCTTACTGAGTTAAATTTCTCTTTCTTTTATGCAGAATCTTGTTTGCTTTGAGTTAGTTTTTTTCTTCTTAAGCTTACTATTTGTTAATTGTGTCTGTAGTATTCTTGTTGGATTTTCTCTTCTGAATAATATGTTTTATTTGTAACTACTTTTGATATTTTCTAGAATAGCTTTGTATTTTAATAATTAATACTAAATTTTTATGCTCATATCATTTTTCTCTAGCTTTTAAAGGAAACTAATATATAGTCTTTGTTGTTTCTATTTAAGTTTTTGAAAACATGCATTGCTCTTGCTTTAGTATGCTTAAGCTATCTGAATAGCAATACTTTATTTACATTTTGTAGGATATTAAATAGCTTTAGTATGAATTGTTTATAGTTTTCCAGTAGATTTCTTCTATTTGAACCTGGTGTTATGTGTACCAAAAGATCATTTGTAAATAGAATAACCCAGGTTTTTATTCCTTGGACTAGACTACTTCCTTCTTCAAAGAATATCTCTGCTCTTACTTTTTCTGACCCTTCTCTAATTATTTTGATATTTTTGATCTGTTTAAGGTATCTGCTTGTATAGAAGACTTGTGATCTTGTAACAAAATGAGGTATATTCTATACTATGATTACTTCTTCTATTTTAGAGATAGACCTTTCTTCTTTGTTTAGATATTGGTTTTCCCAGAGTTTCTCTCTTCCTTGATGAGAGTTTCTTACTTGTATATTCTTTTTTTTCCTTTATCTTTTTTGGGAGCTTGTTTGTTTTCTGTCTCTTGATCAGTTACAACTTCTTTTCTTTTTCTATTTATACTACTTGTTGAAGATTCACTTTCTTTAACTTGCTTATATAGAGTAGCTCTTTTTTTTTGTATTTCCTCTAGCTTAAGCTTTGCTTGATCTTTTCTAGCTTCTTTTTCTTTTTTAGAGTTATATACAGCTTTCTTCTCTTTTTTTAAGCTTTTTTTCTCAATGTTTTCTTCTAAAATTAGATTTAGCTAGTCAAATTCATCTTTCTTCTTTTTTAGTCTTGATTTAGCCTCTTCATATACCTTCTTACAGTCAAAATGGATGATGCACTATTGGTTTCTATTTTTAAATTTTTCTTAAATTGCCTTAATATATTTGTTTTTTCTTAATAACTATCTGATTAACTTTTTTCCTTGTTCTGCATTATTATCTAGAATTTTAACTGCAGCTACTTTTGCCTTAAACTCTCTTTTGTCTTTGCATAATTCTGGTTTAGGTATCTATAAGCTACAATCAAGTAATGACTATTACATTTTGACTTTTATACTTCAACTAGTCTTTCTAGTTATTCTTCTATTTTATCTTTTAATGGGCAAATTTCTATACTACTTTCTACTAACTGAATATCTTCTATAGTTTATATTATCTAATTTGCTTTTACCTTTTTCAAAATATTATTAGTTTCATTTTGAAAAGGTGTAAGTTGTTTTGAGTCTTTGAGGCATCTACTTAGGTAATGATTCTTGTTTCTGTTAATGCAAGTGCTTCTATTTGTATTTCTACCTAATTTATTATCTTATTTACTATTTTTTATTGTATTATTCTTATATTTTGCTCTCTATCTAATACTAGTTAAACTTTATCTATTCCTTCTGTAAAAGTAGCTCTTTCTAGTACTATACACTATTGCCTTGCTAAGGTAATAATCTCTTTATCTATATTTATTGCTTTTGCAACTATTCTGTTAAAGTAATCTACAAGCCTAATACTGAAGTACTCCCTTCTTGAATTATTTCTCTTCTATATTCTTTAGTTATCTTCTTAATGAAATGCTTTGAGTTCTTTGTATTCTACATATTTGTCTTTGCTTATAATAAGTTTTGCTTTTTCTATCTTTTAAGTCTTCAAAGTGACCTTGTTCTTTAAACCAAATTCTCTGCAAAGTCTGATATTTATCTAGTTAATAATATATATATACATATATACTAATTTAAAATCAAGCTATATTATACATATTATATTAATATATATCTAAAAACAATAAATAGAGTTATATTTACTTTTACTGTTTAAATCAAACAAAAATATTTTGTATTACAAATACAATAAACAGAATTATATTTATCATATAGACTAACAAAAAATATTTAAAACTACAAACTCAACTTTAAATTATAAAGATTTTTAATTTTTGTAAATATTCTATTAGTTAATTGAAATAAATTATATTTGAAAGTTTTTATTGTAGTAGCTTAGTATTTATTATATAAAGTTTGTAAGCTTTACTTATAATTTATTAGATATAATATTAATTTAGAAGTAATTATTAAATTCTTTTATAACAACCTTCTTACAAGAGTCTTTGATAATCAGTAATTATCAGTTAATCAACTCATAAAAAAAATTTTAAACAAAAAATAAAAAAAAAACAAAATTCATGAAGTAAATATAATTTAACATATGATTTACTATAAAGATATCAATAAAATAAACTTTTCATAATTAAAATTTATTTTTGAATCAAAAAATTTTCAAATTTACCTATATTCATGTTTATATTTATTTCATGTTCATTCAAAAACCAAAATTATAAATCTTTAATTAATAAATATATTAATTTGTTAAAACTATATATAAAAAAAAATATATTAGCAAATTCTTTTGCTATAATTATTGCTAATTAGAAATTATCTATTTATCAAACTAGCAAAAAAATATACAAAAAAAAAAAAGTAAAAAGTTTAGAACAAAAATAATAGACATATAAAGGAGCTTTTACAAAATAAAAAAAAATTAACTTATGTAATAGTGAATATAGTTTTCACAGTAATAATATAATTTTTTTTTTCTGCTATAACTAAACATTTATATATATGAATATTATCATATACTAGTAATAGTAATAGTAATAATAATACTAGAATAATCTATAAAAAAATAGCAGAAATAAAAATTTTCTTTACAGAAAAAAATTTTTCTAGTTAATTACTATATAATAGTAATATATAAGTTACATAATAAGAAAGTTTCTAGTGCACAAACAAAAGTTATGTATTATATATAATTAATATAGTAAAGATGATTAATTCAAAATTATAAAACCTTAAATATAAGAAACAATACCAAATATCTAATAATCATATAACAAATTATTCAATTATATATCTTTAAAATAAAAGGTAAATTATTTTATATATTTATTTATTTAATTAATAATATTATATTTATATTAATATAATCTTTATAATGTTTAATTTTTTATTCAAATATATAAGAACTTTACAAAAATAATATTGAATTCATAATAATCTGATAATTAATAAGTTTATTTCTAATAAAGAAATAATTTTTTTTTATTTGAATACAAAACTTTATAAGAATAATATTAAATTTATAATAATCTAGTAATATTTTTCTAATAAAGTAATTTTTTATTTAATTAATATAATAAATTTTTTATTTGAGTATAGAAGAACTTTATAAGAATAATATCAAATTTATAATAATTTAATAATTAATAAGTTTATTAATATATCTTTTTAATAAAGTAATAATTTTTATTTAATTAATATAATAAATTTTTTATTCAAGTACAGAAGAACTTTACAAAAATAATATCAAATTCATAATAATCTAGTAATTAATAAGTTTATTAATATATCTTTTTAATAAAGTAATAATTTTTATTTAATTAATATAATAAATTTTTTATCAAGTAAAGAAGAATTTTACAAGTATAATACGTTAATATATCTTTCTAATAAAGTAATATTTTTTTTATTTAAGTACAAAAAAACTTAATAAAATTATATTCTGTATTCATTCAGGTATAAAGTTTTAATTTAATATCAAGAGACAAATAATAGAAAATAATTATTATATAACCTATTAAAATTATTTAAAGGATAATATCTTTTTTAAGAATTTTTTATCAAGCTAATTTTTTAATTATTTATATTTTTAATCTTCAAAAATTGTCCAGCGATCTTAGTATAGTGGTTAGGTTGTCAGACTGCTATGTAAGAGGTTTGGGATTCAAATCCTACTGTCAACGAATTTAATAATTATCTAGACTTTTGTATCTAACTTATGGTAAACTCTGTCTGTTTCTGGGAGTTGTAACTCTATAAATCATATTGCATCAATATCAATCAGATATTGGAAGTGCGATGCAATGTTTGTGTTATGTTGCATGAATAAATCATGATAGGATCTACAAGCAGAGAATCTGCATGGTAGAAATCCCAAATTAGATAAAGTAGTACAAATTTCAACTGTTATATCAGTTAACGCTTGATTCAGAAAAGAAGTCTGTGTATGAAGGTTGCAGATCAAGCAAGTACGAGTAAGTCTGCTGTATAATATAGCCTAGTGCCTTGCATTAATAGCAATACCAACTTGGCTTGGTGGCTAACTAGATTTGGGAGGATCTGACTTGTAAAACTTCTGAATATATAGAGAACTAATTTGGTAGAGAGCTACAGTAGGAACTGGGTTTGTACGAACATCTAAAAAGGTATATGCTAGCTTAATTGGGATATAGCACAGTATAGTTAGGTATTCTGCAGGTTCCTCCTGATGAGGATTAAAGAGTACCTTGAGATAGGGCCCTCCTAATAAGGGAAACTGAGGTGCAAGGTCAGTCTGAGTGGTCTTCATTGAAGTAGCACAAGATTGTGCAGATTTAAGAATAAAATTGAGTTAGTGTTAAGGATGACAGGGACACTAAAGGGTTTAAATAGAGTATTCACAAATGAATACTAGGTATAGCAATTGGTAGGTAACCTCTGAGCAGAACCTTTAAATAGACAATGATTAAAGTTATATGTGTGACCAATTGTACTCTTACTAACTAATGTAAACTTATAACCTACTTAATAAAAATTAACTGGCATTGAGGCCTTGTTAGACCAATAAAAAAAAAAAAAAATCTTCAAAAATTATTTAAAATAAGTAAAAAGAAGTATTTACCTAAAGCTAATAGTAGTAAGATAGATAAAAAGATATTATACAAACAGAAAAAACAAAAAAAATAAAAATATAATATTTATAATAAACTAATCTAGTAGTTTTAATTATTAAAAATATTTTTTTATAGTTTTTTAAAAGATATAGAGTTTATTTTAATAGTATTACTACTTTTCAAAGTAAAAAGAAGTGAAAAGCTAGACAAAGAAGTCTATTACTATTAAATACTAGTAATATAAATACTACTAGTAGTAATAATAAGAGTAGTAGTAATAATGAGAGTAGTAGTAATTATAAGAGTTGTAGTGATAATGAAAGTAGTAGTTTTTCTAGTTCTTTCAATAATGATAAACTATTAAAACTACTAACAAAAAACTAATTATCTTACTTTAGAGTAAGTATATTATTATTTATTTTATGTTTTTTTTTGAATAAATTTATTTTTTTTTTTTTATAGAAAAAAATTAAAGTATTAATAGAAGAAGATAAATTGTTTTTTCATAAACTAGATCTAAATAAGAATTGATTTTCTCAGTTTAAGTATATTAGAAAAAATTAATCCTAGCAATAGCCAAAGAGTTACTAGATTAAAAATAATATTCTAGTATAATTAAGAAAATATTTAAACAATACTATAAAATATAAAAGCATATAATAAGGATTAATAATAGTAATTTACAAGTCTACAATTATGCAAAATAAGTAGAAATAGTAAGGTAAATAATATAAGATAATATAAAATTTGTCTTTAAGTAAATTAGATTTAAATTACTAGTATTAGTTTATAAAATAAATTAGAAGAGAAAAAGAAGATGTAAAGTATTATTATTTATAATAAAATCAGAAAATAAAAAGATAGCTAGATATATATAAAAAGATTTAGAATGAGTTACTATAAGCAAAAGAGAGAATACTTATTATTTAGCTGAAAAATAGGTAACTGATGATGATATGACTAAAAAAAATAGAAAAAAAAAATTAGTATATATTAATAAATAGTAGCAAGGACTAAATATAAGTATATTATATTAATATAAAGAATATACTGTAATAAAATTAGCTAGTATTATATATACATAATGCTAGCTAATTTTATTACAATATATTCTTTATATAATATCTTATTACTATATATATATTAATAAAGTATTATCTTAATTTAGTTAAAAAGGTTAATTTTAAATGTATTGATCTATTTGTGAAATAGTAGTAACTAAAAAATAAGAGAATATTAATATATCATTATGAAGATTATATTGATAAAAAATGTATACTACTATCTAATTGCTCTAATTAAATACTATTTGAAGAAGCTTTAAAGTAATACAATATTTTATAACAAGAATTTGATACTGATTTTTTAAGTAGTGAAGAAGATCTAAAAAGAAAAAAAAGAAAACCAAAAAAAAAGTAGGCATGAAGTAGAAAGTAAGAAAAAAACAAATAGTAAAAAGAAAAGAAAAGTAAAAAATAATATAAAAGATGATAATAGAGTTGTATTATATAAAAGAAAAAGAAGCAAGAAAGAAATGCTTTTCTTCTAAATTATCATGAACTTCTAAGCACAACTGCAACAACAACTCTAAGTATAATACAATAATAACTTCAGATTCAATAGCAATAATAACTTTAGACCCAATAGCAATAACAACTTTAGGTCTAACAGTAACAACTACAAGCTCAACAGCAATAACAACTATAGGCTCAATAATAACAACTACTACAGTTTTAATAGTAATAACAACTATTAGACAATTGCTAACCAACTAGTCAAATTATCAACACTAATAACTAGCTTAATAAGACCAATATTACTTATAAAAAAGGCTAAAAAACAAGTAAATTATCATCATTAGAAGAGTAATAAAAATTAGAAAACTAGCAAATATATAGAACTGAAGAAGATAAAGATAAAGATAAAGGTAAAGGTAAAGATAAGAATAAGAATGAAAGTAAAAGTAAAAGTGAGGTTGCAAGTAGAAGTAAGGTTGCAGGTAAAAAAAGAAAAAAAGAAAACAAAAAAAAATGATAACAAAAAGAAAACAAAAAAAAGATCAAAAACAGAATAATAAATTAAATATTTTTTATATTTTATTATTTTTTAATTATCAGCATATATAAAAATAAAATTTTTAAAATATCAGTATATATAAAACTAAAATTAGCAAATTATTAGCTTATAATATATTAAAATAGTAATAAATTGTTTAATAAAATTGTAGTTATTAAACTGATATATTTAAATATAATAAAATAGTATATTATATTAAACAAATATACTCTAAATCTTAAAGACAAGATTACTAGTTAATTAGGCAATATTCACTAATATATTAAATTATATATATAATATTAATAAAATATAACAATAATAAAATATATATATCATTCAAAATAATAAAGATGATATAAGAAAAATAATTTATTTTCAAAATATTAAACAATATCTTAAAATTATCAGCCAATATTGTTTTTATAATAATTAATAAATCTATAATATCATTTTAAAAAAAATTAATAAGATATTTAAAAAATGAATTAATCAGCTAAAAATATACAATATATTAAATAATATATTAGTATTATATCGTATATAATTATAAAAATTTTTTATTAAATAGCTAAAAGAATATTAGCTTATAATTTATCTAATTATTAAATTATTATTAAAATATTTTATAATTATCAACATATTATCTTCTTAATTATTTACTAATATTCCTTTCAATATTTGAATATTTATTTTTGCTTTAAACTAAAATATAATATATTTTTTAAAAACTTCAATCTATTAGCTTTTTTTATATATAATTAATTTGTTATAATTTAATAGTTTATTAGCTTACTATTATCTTATTTGATTATTTGCAGATATTGAAATAATATTTTTGATTTTAACTTGTACAACTAAGTAATTTGTTATTAACTAATTTAATTATGATTAATTATTAGCTATTAACTAATTGCTAACTAACTATATTTCAAAACTATTTAATTATTTTTTTTTTTATAATTAAATATATCTATACTACATGTATCTAAAATTTAGTTGCCTATTTGAATTATTACTTTTAGCAGATTTCAAAACTACTTAATTATCTTTTTTTTATTATTAAAGATCTACAATTAGAATTGTTACTTTTAGCAAGTTTTAAAACTACTTAAATATCTCTTTTTTTTATCTTTAATTATACTTATAACAGAAGTTAAAAGGGCTGTGCTATTCACAAAGCCTTAAACTTAGCACTAGAAGCAATAACTCTAGTAGTGATTATAGCATACATATCTGTAATAAGCATCTAAAAGCAAAAACATATTAATATTATGTATAAAAAAAATAAATTAAAAAAATAAATTAAAAAAAAAATAAATTAAAAAATAATTATTTATTAAAAAAATATAATTAATTAAAAAAATATAATGATATTTAGTAAGTTTTAAAACTACTTAAATACCTCTTTTCTTATCTTTGATTATACTTATAACAGAAGTCAAAAGAGCTGTGCTATTCACAAAGCCTTAAACTTAGCACTAGAAGCAATAACTCTAGTAGTGATTATAGTATACATATCTTTAATAAGTATCTAAAAGCAAAAACATATTAATATTACTATATAAAAAAAATAAATTAAAAAAATAAATTAAAAAAAATAATAAATTAAAAAATAATTATTTATTAAAAAAAATAATTTAAAAAAAAATATAATAAATTAAAAAAATAATAATGATAAATTAAAAAATTAAAAAAAAAAATTAAAAAAATATAATAAATTAAAAAAAATAATAATGATAAATTAAAAAAATTAAAAAAAAAATAAATTAAAAAAAAATAAATTAAAAAAAAATAAATTAAAAAAAATATAATAAATTAAAAAAATAATAGTGATAAATTAAAAAGAGTTTAACTAATTGTAACCGCGGTGATTATCACCGGTATTTAATTAGCCAATAATGATAAAACAAAAAAAAGATTTCTTTCATTTACTTTAGGGTTAGGGCGAGGCTTGGGATTTTATCTAGGCATTAGATGTATGCAAAATTTAGCAAGGAATTTTTTTTGTTAGAACGTCGAAGGTGGTTTCATAAGCGAATTCTTGATATATTGGCATTTTTTAAAAAAAATCTTTATTTTTGTTACACGAATTTATTTGCACGTTACACCTGATCCTGCAAATTTATTGGCTAATAACACACACCGGTGATGATCACCGCGGTTATAGTTAGCAAAATTCAATTAAAAAAATTAAAAAAAAAAATTAAAAAAAAAAAATTAAAAAAAGTATAATAAATTAAAAAAAAATAATAATGATAAATTAAAAAAATTAAAAAAAAAATTAAAAAAAAAAAATAAATTAAAAAAAAATATAATAAATTAAAAAAATAATAACGATAAATTAAGAATTTTATATTTACTAGATTAATAAAGCAAAGAATTTGATAAATACTAATACGTACGTAGTAATAATTGATAAAGTTTCCAAAATTAGTTAGATTTCTATTATTAGATTATGATTTAAACCCCGCTACTTTAAGATCGACAGAAATCAAGAAACTTGAAAATCTCAAAATATTTAATAATGAATATCTTTTGATCTACTAAACCAATTTGGATGAAATAGCTACTAAAATGTTTGTCTCAATAAGCTAATTCGAACAAATACAAAATCGATAAAATCCAATCACAGGACCTGAAGTCGTTAACGATTTGTGTTACTACAGATGTTTAAACCAAACTAACATCTGTAGTAACACAAATCGTTAACGATCTCAGGATCCTGTGATTGGATTTTAGCGATTTTGTATTCGTTAAAATCAGCTCATCAAGATGAACATTTTAGTAAGTTTTCATCCAAATTGGTTAAGTAGATCAAAGATATTCGCTATTGAATATTTTGGAATTTTAAATAATAAATTTAAAATATTATATATGTAAATATGAATATTAGCCAATTAGATTTTATAATCTATATTTATTTAAAAACCAGTGATTATAAGGAGGTTTATTATTAATAAAATTAATTAAAAAAAGTTAAATATTATGGTAATAGTGATTATAAGCAATTTGTGATTATAAAGAGATTTATTTACGTTTCATGATTTCACGCTTATATAGAGGTGTGACTATATAGAGTGTGATTATAGAGAGGTCTGACTGTTACTACGTAACTAAATTGATTTGTTAAAGTTCTTCAATCGCCAAAGTTTATCAATCGTCAGGGTTTCGTCAATCATCAATCGTCAATCGTCAGGGGTTTCGTCAATCGTTAAGGGTTTCGTCAGGCGAAACCCTTTCGTCATCGTAAAAATAGTTGCGTCAGGCATCATTAAAATTGGCGAATAACAAACAGTATGTACTGCACTTGTAAAAATTAAAAATTTTCTTAAGTAAAATATGCACGATAAAAAAAGACAATATGTGTATACAACATTATATTTCTCGTCATCTCTGAGTATATTTATATTCAGTAAGTACGATGACTAATTTTTGTGCATTTACCAATACGGTAATACTTCTAAACTTTAATTTAAAAACTGGATTAACTAATTAAATTCAACAACTCATAAAAAATTTCTATACTTCGCTGTCAACTTCCCTACTTACCCAAAAATAATTTAGCAGCTTAACGATAACCAAATTTATTAAGCGAATGGTGGGGACTCTGTAGTGGTGTATCAGTGCAGGGACCTAAATGAGTGAGGAAAAATTTATACTTAATTAAATGACGCTATAGACTTCAGAAGATTTAGTGAACCTTTTATTATTTCTTTACTAGTTGTGAAAGAAGTAATTACATTAAGAATTAAGAATCATGGCAAGAGCAAAAAGAGCTAAAGAACCTATTACTAATGTCATTCCTCGTTTATTAAATAATAAATAATAATAATAATAATAATAATAATAATAATAATAATAATAATAATAATAATAATAGATAGAAAATTCTATATAAACTTGATACGTAGTATATAAATTTAAAACAATAAAATTTATTTTTATCAATTTTTAGAAAATCCTTAAGTAAAAAAACCATAGATATGAATTAATGTTATGTCATGTGTCATGTGCTCCAAAATGCTAATATTACAAATCCTAATTTACTACCTAACAAAAATAGGAGATAAAAAATCATGTATATAATTACTATGTATTAAGCCAAGTCGGAGAAAATATTAATATGTTAAAAAATTAATAAAATACAAAATATAAACACCCTATAAAATAAATATATTAGTCGAAAAAATTTAGTGTAAAAAAATTTTGTCAAAAAGTTGATGGGATTTTTTTTTTTTTATCAATTAATATTGATAAAGTTACAGTATAATAAGGGAATATAATAATAAAGCTATAAATACATGATCTGGTTTTAATTCTGATGCACATGAAAAATTCATTAAAAATAAGGCTCAAAACACAACTCTGCAATTTATATATAAGTGTCCAAGAATCTATTATTATTTAAACTTCAATGACATGAGGTTTGTGTACACCTTTAACGAAACCGTCCTGGTCTTCATTTGATAATTCTTCTAGTGTTGAACCCTTTGTTTCAGGTACACAGAAGAATGTGGCTACAAGGCCGCTAAACATAAAGCCAGCAAATATTAGGAATAAATATTTAACGAATGCATTTGAACCAGCAGCACCACCAATATCTTTCAATTTAGAAAATCCAACAGAAGAAATAATAGCACCCAATTTTCCAGAAGCAGCACTCAATCCGTGTCCAGTTGAACGGTATCGAGTTGGGAATATTTCACCTGGCACGACGAATGTAGTGGTATTGGGACCAAAGTTGAAGAAAAACTGAGAAACAAAAATTATTAATAAAAAATTAAAAGATTTTTTTTTTTAAAAAAAAAATTTCAATATAACATACTTGAGCTAAGGTGAATAAAACGATGAAAAAATCAACGGAAACTTGCAAAATTTGGTCAAAAGCAGAACCGATAACAACGAATAGAATAGTAAGGACTGTAAAACCCAAAAGTTGAATAGGACGTCGACCCCAAGAATCGATAGTAAAAACGGTTACCCAGTAACCAGGTACGGAGCCCAGCAATGCAATGATAATATTACCAACAGAGGCTTTAAATAGCGTCTCATAAGGATCAGTGCCATTACCCAAAAATCCAATTTTGCTCAAAATAATATTGTTGTTTAGACCGATACCATAAAAGGCTACATCCAATACAAACCATGTGAAACAAGTGCCAAATAAAACTTTTCCGTTTTTCCATTGACCAAAATAATGGAAGAAATCGGAGACGGTGGCTTTCTGTGCATCAACTTTAACAATGATATCTTGTTCATGATCTTTGTAAGTACCTGTTGTTAATACATCATTAATGTCAGCAGCAGCCCGATCAACATTAAGTTCTATATCCATAGTGAAACGAGGTGTTTCTGGTATAGTAAGTCGGTAATAAAGGGCGACACAACCAGGAATTGCACCTACTCCTGTGACAATTCTCCATATATAATCAATATTGGAAAAATCGGACGGAGAAATGGAACTCTGGAAACAAGCTACAACGATAGTTGAAACTATGGCAGCAGTTAAGATTCCAATACCTTGCATGGCAAATACGGCAGCCATCATAGCACCTCTCCTTTTTTTTGTAGCAAATTCACTAGTGATGACTTTTAAAAAAATGTACGGTTACATTATATGACAAGA
>CAJVPM010000634.1:0-15683 GCA_910592325.1 Scutellospora calospora
TGTTATTTAGAATATGAATTGGTATTGATGTACTATTGCCTGGTAATGCTATATAATTAAATGGAGAGAGGATTTGTGTTGAAGTTAGTATTAGATTAAGGCAGTTTGTTAAAATTTTTGTATATAATTTTTTGATATGTTCTATAAGACTGATAAGGCAAGTGTTGTTTAAATTTCTATCAAAGATTAGTTTTTTTAAAATAGAAAAGATGATACCCTCTTTTTATTATTTTGGAATTTGTTATAGTCTAAACACCTGTTTAGTAAAATTGTGATAGCTTGAAGGAATTTGTTGCCAGCATGTTTTAGTATTTCATAGCTTATGCCAGATAAGCTACAGGCTTTATTATTTAGTAGTTGTTGTAGAGTAGATAGAATTTCTTCTAGTGTAATTGTTTTGAGAGTTTCTCTGTAATGTTGAGAATTAATAGATATATTAGTTTTATAATACTCTTTCCATGTATTATTAAAGATTTGTTCATCTATAAGATAGTAGTTTGTCTAGTTGTCAAAGTAGTTTTTAATATGATTTTTGATTAATTTTGGGTCTATAATTAAATTATTCTCAGTTTTAATATTATCAAAGCTAATATAGTCAGTATGCCAATCTAGTTTACTATTCATCATTTTTGTTAGTTGAGTTTGGAGAGCTTGGCATCTTTTTTCAGTAGCTGTAGTAATTTGTTGTTGGATATGGGTATAGTTTTCAAGGCCACGTGCTTTGTGAAGTATTTTCTATTCTTTTTGAGTATTATTAATCTATATTGGTATTGTGTTTGAATTAGTAGAAGGATGTTTGATCTGTAGATCTTGTTATTGATTGATTTTATTAATTTGTTGTGATATATTTGGTGAGATAGTTGAGTTGTTGTTGAGAGAAAATTTTACTTAATGATAATTTGACCTAATAGTTTAAGATTATTATGTAAAGAGGTAGCTTTAGGTGAGTAAGTATTATAAAAGTTTTGTATTTTTTGTTTTTGTTGGATATATGTTCAAAAGCTGCATTAATTAAGCTAATTTGGATTTTGTATCAGTTTGTTTCAAGAGAGTCAGTAGTATTAGAGTCTAAGGATACTTTGTTTTGTATTAGATTAGTGTTGACTTTGTTTGTAAATTCTTCTTACTTTTTAGTATTTATTAGTTTGTAATTATAAATTCTTCTACTAGTTTTGGATGAGTGCCTTATTTTTCCAGATTTAGCAAAAAGAAATATTCAATTAGAGATTAGTATTTTGTAGTTACTTTCAGTCATAGTAGAAGCTTCTTCTAATTTAAACTTTGTAAGATATAGAATTAGTAGTTGATGACACCAGATATAATCAATTCTACTATTAGATTAGTTGTTTTGCTATATAGATAAATAGTTGTTAGTATAGTTAGTAAGATCATACAGATTGTTAGATTGAAAGAAGTTAATTAGATGTGATTTTGTATGTGTTAGTTTTGTTTTAGAGTTGTTGATATTAAAATTATCTAATACAATAGAGTGTAGTTTTCATTTTTATACTTCCTGTATTTAGTATATAACTTTTGTTTGTATTTCATTTCTTCGAGCAATATTTCCAGAAGACAGATATACTAATATAATTCTGAATTTAAAGTTATTTTTAAAAAAGATATTAATATCAATAGCTCCTTCATATATTTTTGAATTTTGTAAAGATGTGGTTTAAGAAAGTTTGATATCATTATCTCAGTACCTTCTATTAAGGTATCAGAGTTTGCCAAATGATATGTAAAGTTGTTAGTATTAAAAAATTTTGTTTTAGAGTTTTTAAGTTTTGTTTCTGTTAGACTAATAATGTTGTAATTATTGTTTAAACAAAAATCTTTCATAGTTGTTTTTTTGTTAAGTTGTTAAATTCTCTAACATTATGAATAATAATATTAAGATTTAGTGATAAGTTTGTTATTGAGGTTTGTGATTTTAGTGGCAAATTATAGTATATTGGGAGTTAGTATAATTCTATAAATAGATAGTTATTGAGAAGAAGTAGATTATTAGAAGTGTATATATGTGCTTTACCAAGTTTAGAGTTGAAGGAAAATATTGTTCTGTGGTTAAACTTATGAGATTTTAAGTAATCAAGAAAGGATTTAATAGTTTGGTTATTGTATAGGAGAGGAAGGTTGTAGTATGTTAAGAATTTATTGTAATATAGTAGTAGTCCTTATTGTTTTAGTTGTATTAGTAATGGGACTACTGTGTAAATATCTTCTACAGTATTATAAGAAATTAGTGGAATTGTAGAAGATAAGCTTACCGAAAAAGAGGAGTTTGTTTAGTTTCTAGAAATAGAGAGTTCACTATTTCTACTAGTTTAAAGTTGATAATGAATTTTTCTTTTAGGATTTTTTCAGCCTCTGATATAGCTATTATTTTGTAAAATTTAGTTATTGTTTTATACGTTAGTGTTTTGTCAAGTATAGTATCATAATATGTAATTATATATGCTAGAAAGTGTGTATCAATTAGTTGTTTAGTTAAGAAATTGATAGCGTGTTTTTTGTTGAAGAAGTTAATTTTGTAATTTTGTGCAATATAGTTATAATAAGCTATTAAATATTGATAAAAATAGTAGTTTCGATGTTTAGTATTTGTTTTAATATTTTTAGCTTTGCACATGTGTTCTTCTGCTTGATCAGCTAACTCATCAAGGAGTTGAGTAGGTATTTTGGTTTTTAGAGTAGCTTCATGTTCTCTTTCAATATAGAAGATAGAGGTATCTATAGGTAGGAGTTTCTACTGTTCATTTTCATTAGATGAGTAAGCAACTTCTGAGTACTTCAGAACTGCTTTGTATAGTTAGTCAAAGTCATATTGTATAGTTTATTCTTTTTTTTCATTTTCTTTGTTTTCAGAATCTGGTTTGTCTATTATAGTAATTGTTTTAAGGTATTATAGGTTTTGTTAGTGTATATAAGGATATAGTGATTTGAGAATCGAGTTGCTTCTGTTTGGCATTCATATTGAGAGTTAGGTTTTTTTATTTCATATTTTTCAAAGAATAAAGTGTTGTTTAATTTGGTGTTTAAAATAGGTAAAAGTTTTTGTTTATCAATAGAGTTATCGAATTGTTGAAAGTATGCTAGAAAGATTTTTTCAAACTATTTGCTAAAGTTGTCAACAGAGTTTTTTAGTAAAGGAATATTAAAGTTATCAAGAAAAAGAGTTTTGGGAAGATTGAATAGTATATTTATATTAAATTTTAGGTCTGAAGAGATAGTAAAGTATTCTTTTTCTTGGTCAAAATATTCGATTTTGGAGTCAATTTTAAACCTTTTTGGTCTGAGTTTAAAGTTATCATTAAATTTTTTGAAGTCAATAGATTAGAAGTTGTTGGTTAAGTAGAGATGAAGTTATGCTATGTTTAAGCAAATTTGAAGATAGTTTTGAATTTTGTGTGGGGAAATAGTAATAGAAGATGCAAAAATCTCTTCGTAATTCATTTTAATAAATAAAATAGTAATAAATTTTAGTAATAGGTTTTTTAAGATTAATTCGATAAGGTTAAAATGAATTGTTGCCTCTGGGTTAATATTAGAATTTGCTTGATAGATGAGTTCTGCTAGAAACTCAGATCTTAAGCTAGCCATAGTACAAATAAAATATTTGAATAATATTTGTTCAGAAGTAAAGTTAGAAAAGTTTTCTTTAAGAAAGTTGAAGAGTTGAAATGATAATTTGGTTTGGAGTTTGGTATTGAGTTTCATTTCTTCTGTAATTGGAAAGTTAGTAAGCTAGTTATATACTAGGTTTGGTTTGGGTTTGTTAGTTTTAGTATAGAGTTTTAGTAGATCTTTGGACAAAATGTTTGCATAGATTAGGGTTTTGTCTTATATAGGTTGAATTGGTGTATTATTAGTATTATTCTTTTTTGAAATTTGTGTTTTGAGTAGGTCTATTTCTATGCTGTTTAGGTTTGTTAGTAAGGTTTGGTCTTCAGTTTGTTTGTCTTTTGCTAAAGGGAAAGATTCAATTTCTATATTTGATAAAATTTCTTTTATAACTGTAGTTGTAAGAGAACTGCTGAGCCACATTGACAATACATATATAGCACAATGAATGTGCTAGAAGTTCATGCAATAATTACATTAGAAATTCAAAAACAAATATACATCACATGAACGTGATATAAGGTCGGAATCATGTTAGCATTAATCATTAGAAAGCGTAATGACATATGTTCAAATATAGTCATAGTTAAGCAATTGTATTATAAAATGAAATATAAAAATGTGTAAAAGAAAGAAAGCTAATTAGACTTTCGCTTGCAATCTTTTTAATAAAGAAATAAACTTCAGTTTATAAGTTTTGTATACAATTGGTTCTAAACCTATCTATCCTTAATAGATACAGTTATATTTAGTAGCAGCAGAAATCAAGTCACCTCAAAATCAATCAAAAAAAAAAAAAAACAATACAAACAAAATGAATGACGAAGATATAAATATAACAGACGTCAACTTTATAAACATATTCAAACAGTTTCTCAAAAATCAAAACTAGCTTAACTAATACCTCGCTAATACAACTCAGCAACAACAAATGACTAATAACCACTTACAAACATTAGTTATAGAAATTCTAAAACTCACAACAATGTCAAGCAGTATCTTTAATACAGATTTGAAAGAAGTAAAAGATGTCAGGTCTAAAGGATTGAATATTCACTTACTAATGTTTAGTAGGAAAGATAGTGAAAATGTCCTTATGTAGCTTCTTCAAGTAGACCTTCTCTTTAAAGCCAAAAAAGTAGAAGATGAGGAGTAGCTACAGTATATTATAACTGGTCTAAAAGATGCAGTATTGCAATAGTACCTAAACTTAGTCTAAGCTGATGAAAGCAACCAACCATTTGCAAGCTAAAAATCGTTCTCTACCAACATTAAAGCTGCATTCCAACTGCCTTATCACTAACAACTATTAAGATGACAACTAAGAAGCCTAAGACAAATATTAACTATTTAAGAATATGCAAGAAGATTCAGAAACCTGCTAGGACAAATAGAAGATATTACCGAACTGGATAAAGTGATGTACTTTACCAAAGGCTTAAAGAATGCCACAAAAGCCAAGGTAAACTACTGAGCATCCGAAAGTTTAGACGAAGCCATAAAACTTGCCACAAGCTACAACTCAGCAATGTATAATGTAAAAGACAACCACAACTATTCCTATAAAAGAAGCCCAAGAGCAAGGAAGAGAGCTGGAGATATAAAAACACTTCAAGCTACTTACCACAAACCCAAGACCAAAGCCCTATACCGATAGAATTAGACAGGAAGGAAAAAGGATGTTCAAAGAATATGAAACCTACAAATGAAAGAAAAGAAAGAGTAATGTTAGTTAAAGAACAAAAAAAAGAATATAAAAGAAAAAGATTATGCTTTGCCTGTGGAAAAAAAGGATACATAGCAAAAGTTTGCTGAAGTAAAAATAAAACAAGAAATGATATTAATCAAGTAGAAAAGGTAGATCTGAAAAAAAGTAATAAAAATAACGAAGATAAAAGAAAAGACCTACTGGAAGCAAGAGAAAAAGATAATGAAAATTGTGAAAATCTTCTAAGAATTGAAAGAAAAGTGCAAGGTCGAAATGAGCTAATTCTAATAGATTCTAGAGTATCTAAAGATTTTATAGATTAAAAGTTTAGTAAAGAAATATGATTAAAAATAAAAGATAATGTAGTACCTACAGCAATAGAACTCGCAGATGGGTCTTGATGCGAGTCTAGAGGAAGCATTTCAAATATTAAGATCAAAATACAAGATTATAAAGATACAAGGAAAGATATAGAAGTATTACCTCTGCAAAAATACGACCTCATCTTGGGAAAACCATGGCTTTACGACCTAAACCCAAGAATTAATTAGAAAGACAATAAGATATCAATCAAAAAGAACAATCATATTTATAAAATCAAAGCAGAAATAAAAGAAAATATGAAAGAATATCAAACAAACTTTGTGTCTAGACAACAATTCATGCAGAAAGTAAAAAATACTGCAGAATTATATACCGTACTTGCTAGAGAAGACATCGAAAAAGAATCTGTAAAAGAAAAGGTATTCGAGTTTTTAAAAGAGTTAGTCAAACAATATCAAGATGTATTTCCAGAAGAATTACCCAAGAAGTTACTGCTAGAAAAAAGTATAGACCACGAAATACCGCTACAAGAAGGGACGTCTCCACCTTATGGACCTATATACAAAATATCAGTTCTGGAAATGAAAGTATTAAAGAAACAAATCGAAGATTACCTAAATAAAAAAATCATCTGACCTAGCACATCACTATATGGAGCTTTATGCTATTCATAGCAAAGAAAGAAGGAATATTAAGAATGTGTGACAATTATCGTGCACTAAATAAACTAACAATTAAAAATTGATACCCTTTACCATATATTAATAAGTTACTGGACCAAATATATAGCACAAAATACTTCAGCAAAATAGACCTTCACTCTGGATACTACCAAATACAGGTTAAAGAAGAAAATATACCTAAAACGGTATTTAGAACAAGATATAGGTATTATGAATTTTTAGTCATGCCATTCAGTCTGACAAATACACTCGCTTCATTCATGAGATTAATGAATGATATCTTCTGTGAACAATTAAATAAAAGTATCATTATATATCTAGACGATATCCTAGTATATAGCAAGACAAAAGAAGACTACTGTAGAAACCTAAAAAAAGTATTCAAAATTCTAAGATACTACAAATTATACAGAAAAATGAAAAAATACGAGTTAGGAAAACAAGAAGTAGAATTTTTAGGACATGTAATCTCATATGAAGGAGTTAAAGTAGACCCAAAGAAAATCAAAACAATACAAGACTGGCCAGTACTAACAAATATCAATGACCTTAGGTCATTTCTAGGCCTTGCAGGCTACTACCAAAAGTTCGTAGCAAACTTCTCAAATATCGTAGCCTCGTTAACAAGATTGCTCAAGAAAGATATAAAATTTGAATAGAAAAAACCCCAAGAAAAAGCTTTTAAAAACATTAAAAAAGCACTAATATCTGTCTCAGTCTTACTAATCCCAGACCACAATAAATCATTTATACTTACAACTGACACCTCAGATACTGCAATCAGCACAGTGATATGCCAAGACCAAGGCTAAGAGGAACAACTAGTAGTATACGAATCAAGAAAACTAACCTCTGCAGAATTAAATTATCTAATTCATGAAAAAGAACTCCTAGCAATTATTCACGTGCTAAAGATTTAGCATATATATCTAGAAGGAAACACCTTCCAAATAATAACTGACCACAAATTCCTAAAATACCTATAATCTTAAGCAAAGTTATTGTGAAGACAAGCTCGATAGGTCAAAACCTTACAAGCCTATGATTTCACAATCAAATATCGACTAGGAAAAACCAATGTAGTAGCAGATGCATTATCAAGAAAACTAGAAGCAAATGTGATAACAGAAGTTAGCATCAAAGAAGACACATACGAAAGAATAAAAGAAGAATACAAAGAAGATACATATCTTAAAAGAATCCTGAAAGCATTAAAAGACTCTAAATGCGAAGAAGCTAAAAGATTAGAAAAACAGATAAACAAATTCGAATTAAAAGAAAATAGTTTATTATTTTTTAGAGAAAAAACAGAAAAACTAAGACTATATATAGCAAAAGAATCTAAAGAATGAAGGCCATTATTAAAAGAAAGCTATGACTTGAATGGGCATTTCAGATTCGAGAAAACCTATGAAGAGATAAGATGAAGTTACTATTGAAAAAAATAAGCAAAGATGTAAAGAAATACATAAGACAATATAATAGCTGCCAAAGAAACAAAAGTGTAATACAAGCCCTAGCAGGATTACTACAACCTCTAGAAATTCCATTACAATCTTGGAAAATTGTGTTGATAGATTTCATAACACACCTATCATGAACAAGAAATAGGAATGATTCAATAATGATAGTAGTAGATAAATTAAGCAAAAAAGCATATTTCATACCTACTAGAAGTTCCATAGCAACAATAGAAGTCACCTAAATCTTTTTTGGTGAAATCTTTAAATACTATGGACTACTATGTTCTATAATTTCTAATAGAGACCCAAAATTTACCAGTAAATTTTGGAAAAGTTCTTTTAAAATAATGAGAACAGAACTAAAGATGTTAACAGTAGCGCACCTACAAACAGATAGCTAAACGGAATGAACAAACCAAATTCTTAAAGAAATATTGCATGCATACGTAAATTACAAGCAAGATAATTGAGAATAAATATTACCTGCTGCTGAATTTTCATATAATAATTCGTTATATAGATCTACAGGTTATACACCATTTCAATTAGATAATAGACACCACCTAAGAATACCATTAAGCCTAATGAATGAAAAGATAAGCTCTACAAATGTGAAAACTGCGCAAGAATTGTTCGAATATTAGACCGAAATGATGAATATAGCGAAAAATTCATTAGATGCTCAAGAAAAACAAAGTGACCAAGCCAACAAGAGACAAAAATACCTAGAATTTAAAAAAGAAGATTTAGTAATGTTAAACATAGCAAATCTAACTCTACAAGAAAATAGAAAAAGACTATCAAAGAAATTAATCTCAAAATTCATGGACCTCTTTAAAATTATACAGAAAATATCGATGACAACTTACTGACTAGAACTCCTCAAAACTTTACAAACCTACCTAGTCTTTCACATATCCTTATTAAAACCATACTATCCTAACGAAGACAAAAATACTACTGAATCAACCTAAGACATTACAAATAAACCTACTGAAGAACAAGAAATTGAAACCATATTAGACAAAAGAACTTACTACTGCTGTTTATAATACTTGGTAAAATAGAAAGAATATTCGATGTATAATATGACCTAGAAACCTCTGAAGAATTTTGAAAAATATAAAGACCTGGTAAAAGATTTTGAAAAATGTAGTGAAACTGTTTTAAATAGGAGAGAGTGTAAGGGAACTACTGAGCCATATTGCACAATGCATGTATCATACAACAAACGTGCTGGAAGTTCATGTAATGATCGCATCAGAGATTTATAAAACAAATATATATCATGTGAACATGATATAAGGTCAGAATCACGTTAGTACAGTTGTCCTCCCCTACAATCACCTCCTATGTAATCACAAATTCTATACAATCACACAAACAAATTCGTTTGTCTAAATTATATTAAAAATCCCTCTATATAATCACAATTGTACTACAATCACTATCACACTCTTTTTAAATGGGTTTATACTAATTTATTAATTAAATTACCTCTTTAAAATCACAAATTATATGTACGATTTTATTGGCTATAAATATTTAACTATGATTGGTCAGATAAATTCTTACCTATAAATTTGCAAAAAAAATTTTTGTGTGCTTAGAAGTTTTTGCAACAATCAAGCTTTACGTAGTCAGTTTCTGCGTTCAATTTTTAGCTTGGCCTTAATTAAAGTTTTACTATGTTCAAGTTTCCTGTAAGTACAGTTAAATTTACCGTGCATAAATTCTTTATAATCAAGGTTTTTTTTATGTTTCAAGTTTTGCTATAAAAATCTATGTTCAAATTTTGCTGCAGTCAAATTTTCGCAGCAGATACATCTCCGTAGTCAAGGTTTCGTTGCAGTCAAGGTCAAGATTTCGCTGTGATTAAGGTCAGTTTCGCCATAGTCAAGGTCAAGGTTTCGCTAGTTAAGATTTCACCGTGGTCAAGGTTAAAGTTTAGCCGTGTTCAAAGTCAAGGTTTCACTGTATTTAGGGCCAAGGTTTCGCCGTGTTCAGAGCCAAGGTTTCGCTGTGATTAACTTGAAAGTTTTGTTGTGTTCAGGGTCGAGGCTTCGCCATGATTAAGGCTTTGTCTTAGTTAAGGTTTAAATTTGCCATAGAGTTTTTTTTTACTTTCAAGAATTATATAATAATGTCAAAAAAAAGAGCAAAAACAGCAATTAGTAATAGCTTAAAGCATGAAATTTGCGAGTATAGCAATAAGTTTCCACATGAAATACAATCAAATATTGCAAATTATTTTAATCAAAAAAATTCAATTTTAAATATTGATCACTCAACAATTTCAAAAATTTTAAAAGAAAAAAAAAAATAGTTGGCGATTGACAATAATGAAACTAGCATGACAACTTTTCGTCACAAAAAAGTTAAGTTCCCATTATTAGATAAGGCTATGCAACTTTGGGTTAAGCAGGTTATAAGTGATCAAATATTTTTGACAGATTTAATCATTAAAGAAAAGGCTGCATTTTTTGCCTGGGCATTAGGTTTGCCAGATAGCGTATTAAAATTTTCTAATGATTGGGTCTATAAGTTCAAAAAACAGAAGAAGCTACGAAACTATCAGTTACATAGAGAAGCCAATAGTGCACTGATGGAAATACTTCTAGAACAAAGAATAAAATTTCTTGAAATAATAAAAGAATATCCATTAGAAAACGTTTTTAATGCAGAAGAGACAGGACTATTCTTTCAGATAGCACCACATCAAACGCTCTTATCGCAACCACAATCAGAATAGAAAAAGGTCTTTATTGTGTACAAGATTAAACCAGAATAATAAAATAAAAAATTATTTGTATGCTGTTTTTAACAGATTTAAAAATTTTAATTTTGTTTTAATTATTGAATTAACTTTTTTAGGATCGTACACGCATTACTGTAATATTGACAGCAAACGCAACTGGATCTGAAAAATTAAAGCTAATAGTTATTGGATCTTCTATTGAACCCCATGCTCTAGCCCGTTTAAATTATGATACCTTACCTGTTACATACCGGTCAAATTTAAAAGCCTAGATGTGATCAGATATTTTTGGCGAATAGCTTATAGAGCTTGATAAGAAGTTTCGCTTGGAAAACTGGCATATTTTGTTGTCAGTTGACGGCGCATCAAGCCATTATAATCCTAATGAATCTAATGAAAATAATGATGAAGATAATGATTCTAATGAAGATGTGTCAGAATCAGACGAAGAATTAAATAGTGAAGAAGAGAAATTAGAAAGTGAAAATTCAGATAATGAAGATGATCATATAAGCTCTTCTAGGAACTCTACTTGACATAGTCATGGTTGCCCAAGGTTAAGTGCTAGTAACATAAATAAACAAAGTGGATGAAATTCTCGTGGTTGTGGTCGTGGTCATAGTCGTGAGCAGGCTTCTTGTAGTAGCAAGGGTCATCGGGGCTGTGCTCGTTCTTATAGACTTCCAGAACCTTCTGAAACTCCTTTAACAAATATCAGGCTTGAGTTCTTGCCACTTCACATTACTGCTCACCTGCAACTGATGGATGCGGGTATCATCAATAGCTTTAAAGCAAAGTACAAAAAAAATACATACGATATATAATTGATCAATTTGAAAAGGGAGAGGATTTAAAAATATAAGGACATATCAATGAGCCTAGTGTTACTAATCTAAAAAGCTTCACTAAGAAAATTTTGCTATTGAATTAAGGTCAAGTTTCACTATTAGGTTAGGTTATAATAATTTTTCAAAAAAAAAAATTTTCTTTAATGCAGAAGGCAGTTTCATAGCACTGCAGCAGATACATACGTAAAATTTTGTGGTATAGATGATTTTTTGAATTGTTATAATTTTTGTGTTACACATAATCTTTGAAATTTGATTGGCCAGTGAAGTTTTTTAGGTAGTAATGCTAATGCTGTAGTGCATTTCTTAATATGGCATTCTGGCTGATTGGACTTTTTTTCTAATTTTAGTTTGGTTTCAACAATACTGTAATAGCACTGCATATAATATCCAAAATAGTATGATTCAATCATTAGATTAGTGTAGTACTCAGACCTATGTATATGCAGTGCTAAATGATAATTGATATTTTTGCTACTTTTCCATATTACCATCTTTTTCTATAGAATAGTTTTAAAGAATTTTATTAATTTAAACTTTCTTGAATTATACAGTTAAAAATTGAATATTAGAGAAGCGATAACTTATGTTGTGAAATCATGGGATAAAGTTGAAACATCAACAATTGTGAATTGTTAGGTAAAAACTAGAATTCTTCCAGAATTATCTGGTGACGAAATTAAAGATGCTACTTTTGCCCTGCAAGACTTGGTAGATTTTGAAAAAAATGAAAATGATGAATTAATCATAGACCTAACATCGAATTCATTAGACCCAGCAACTGAGCGTGAAATAAATAACTTTAACAATTTAAATAATTCTCAAATACTTACAGAGGATACTCTTGATGAAATGCAAATTGTAAATATTGTATTATATGAACAACAAGAATATGAAGAAAGTGACACAAGTGATACAAATGATGAACCATCTGAAGTTTTTGTTGTAGAGGGATTAGACGGTTTAAAAAAATTTGTTAGCTTTTTTGAGCAACAAAAAAGCGATGATTTTAATGTAGAAGATTTGAAGGTTTTCAGGAAATACGTGTCATTGATAGGGAGAAAATATACGAAATCAATGAACCAAAAATCAATTTCTGACTTTTTCTTACCTGTATAATTAATAGCAGATTAATTTTTTTAGAGTAATTTTTTTTTTTTTTTTTTTTTTTTAAGATTTTTTTTTTTTCTTTTTTTTTTTCTCCAAGCTAGAAAATTTTTTGATGTTTTTACGTTATTAGCTTATACTGTTCTCAATTATTCAATTTAATGTTATGGCAATTCTGGTGTCAAATCAGGCATTATAGTTAATAACTGTAAATAATGTGATATCAATCAGGATCAGAGATAAATTACATGGAAGGTAAGATATTGATTCTTTGGTTTTCACTATTCAGCACTGCTTTAAAGTACTGAGAATTTTATTTAAACATTTATTCTTTAATTGATTAATATTTAGTCATATAGATGCGGAATTCGTGAATGTGAATTTAATTTTGAAACATTTTTTTTTTTTTTTTTTTTTTGTGAATATTTTTGAATTTAAAGTAAAATTTTTGGGGTGTTTTTTTTTTGGCATTAGCTTTCTCAATATATTGCTGTCAATATTATTACAATTCCTGTACCAAATTGTTTATTATAATCATGAAATCGTGGATAACTATGATCTGAATTATTTTTATTTAAAGGGTAAGTTATTGACTTTTTGATTTTGCTATTTAGCACTGCTTTATACTGTAGTACCTTCAGGTCTTATTCAAAACCCTATTTTTTAAATTGGTTAGTGCCCGGGTATATGGATGTGATATCTTGGGTAACTTGAGTTTACAAATTGAATGGGCTATGATACCATATGAAGGCAGCACATCTCAACATTAGTAATTCGATTAATGCATTAGTGTCAGGTAGCAGATTGTAAGAATAGTTATAGAATTATTTATATAATTCTCAATAGATTGTAATATTATTAAAAACATATTCACGGAAAGGAAAGCAATTAATCTCGTGAAACAAGTAATAATTTCCTCATAATTTGAAATTTAATCTAGAATTTTTTAAAACTGAGATGATATTTATATAGTTATGCCCAGGTATTATTCAAAAATTAGGCTAATAGGTATAGTAAATAATACCTGAATTTTAATTATAGGGCATAAAATTATTATATTAATATTATAGAATAAGCTAATTAATGTATATAAATTTGTCAGATTATTTTGAAATAATTTTTATTAATTAATAAATTCTTTAAAATCATATTGTGCTGATTATATTATATTGTGTGATTATATAGAGGGAATTCTGTTTAATTACACCTCTATATAATCACCAGATTTTGCTAGATAAACTAGGTGATTATAGAGGAGGATGACTGTATTAGTCATTAGAAAGTGTAATGACCATGCATTTAAATATAGTCATAGTTAAGTAATTGTATTGTAAAATGTAATATAAAAATGTGTAAAAGAAAGAAAGCTAATCAGACTTTCGCTTGCAATTTTTTTAATAAAGAAATAAACCTTAATTTATTAGTTTTGTATACAATTGGTCCCAAACCTATCTACTCTTAATAGATATGGTTACAGTAGTAGTAGTATTTAGTTGAGAGATATTAGTATTAGTTGTTAGTATGAGAGAGGTTAACGAGAGAGAAAGTAGATTTTGAAGTTGTTGCTGCTTTTGAAAGGTAGAAGTTAGATCTTTTTTAGTTAAAGAAAAATCATGAATTGCTGAGAATATAGAGCTAAGATTAGTAGAAGAAAAAGAGTTAGTAGTATTATTAAGAAGATAAGTATAATGATATAGTTTGTTTTCATGAAATATAGCATCATTAGCTAGTCTGTAGTTATTATTAGTGAGTTTGTATTTGATAACAAGCCAGCATTTTGAGCTGATATGTTGGGAGAGGATTGGTGTAAGAGAAAGTAGAATACTTTTCATGATTTCTTCCAAATTTTGAAGAAAGACCTTAGTTTTTTTGTTATTTGAGTTTGTAGTGAGAGTAATGAAGCTAGGAATAGTAATGTTGTATTTAGTGTTATTTGCAAAAATGAAGCTAGTATGGTAAGTGCCACATAGATATTAAATAATAGCAGAGATTTTGGGAGCAAGAAAAAAGTGCATAGCTTTAGTGTTGCTTCAAAGAGTTTTGGTAAGGCAAGTAATTAGTTTGCTTTTAGGTAGAATTAGTGTACTGTTTTTTAGATCTTCTTCATAGAAGGCTACTTCAAAAGTATCAGAGCACTTTCTATAAAAGTAGTTTAAGTCGAGAGTATCTAGAATCTTACTAGTTAATATAGGCATATTGATAGTGTCGAATTATTGATATATGTTCTAATGTGATAAGGTCAGAGAGAGCTTCACAGGAAGGTATAATTTGTATTGTGTAACAAAGGTGAATTGTGTAATTTGTGTAACTTGTATGACTTAGGTTTGTGTAGCTAGTGTGGCTTGTAGCTAGTGTAGTACAAGTCAGATATTGCTAAGTAGTATAGAGTACAAGTATGTAGTACTAAGTTAAAAATAGATTGAGTTATACTATATACAGTACAAATTAAGAGTGAAACAAATATGTAAATAATTAATTTGTATTAAATTAATTATAGCTTAGAAAGAAAATAGTAAATTTAGTATAATTATGAGGTTGACCAGTGATTTTTTGCTAGGTTATCATATAACCTAATTCTGGATTTGAAGAGGAAAAGGAGAAAAAAGAAAAATTAGTTAAGTTTTAGAAAAAAGCTTTAAGATAGTTTTTGAAGCTAGTTTGCTGAGTTCTAGTCCGTTTTGAATAAAATTTATATCAAAATAGAGCTAGTAGTATGCTAGGTACAACTCTATTAATGAGCAAGAGCTGTTAGCTTAGTAAATTGTTGTGAAATTTTTGGAAGAACTATTGGATAGTTATAGCAAAGTAATTTGATATATAGAGGTCTGAGAAGTATAAAACTAGGCTATTCTAAAGCAAAATTTTGTATAGAACAATTTAGTTTAGTAGCCTAAAGGTTATTTACTTAATAAAATATTTAGTTATAGCAAAATGTTTTTGGGAAGTTTTAGTACAAGTGATCTACAGTAAGAGTTGACTATTAATTAATCAAGTAACAAGGCTTTAAAGTTTTACTTTAAAAATTTTTACTATAAAATTTTAGTTCTAAAAATTTTTAAATTTTATATATTTCTAAGGTCTGGCGATCTTAGTATAGTGGTTAGGTTGCCAGACCACCATGCAAGAGGTCTGGGGTTCAAATCCCACTGTCGACGAATTTGAATAATTACC